>JAQIUQ010006397.1:0-60000 GCA_030378365.1 Hybognathus amarus
TATATCCTACTCAGGTAAATGGACTTAATTGCATAGAGTCTCACTATTTTTTCTTGACTGTAGGTTCTTATCGGAGCACATTGGGAATCTGGACCGGGCCTATGAGTTTGCAGAGCGCTGTAATGAGCCGGCCGTGTGGAGTCAGCTGGCTAAAGCACAGCTGCAAAAGGGGCTGGTGAAAGAGGCCATTGACTCTTACATCAAAGCTGACGATCCCTCAGCCTACATGGAAGTAGGACAAGCTGCAGCCCAAAGTGGTAAGATCCACAAAAAATGACTAAATCCATAACATTCGAGGTAAGGTGTTAATAAATATAATGGTCTAGTAGTGAACTAATTGTTGTTTTGTTCTCAGGGAACTGGGAGGATCTGGTCAAGTTTCTGCAGATGGCTCGTAAGAAGGCCAGAGAATCTTACGATAGAGAGCCGAGCTGATCTTTGCCTTGGCCAAGACTAACCGTCTCAGCCGAACTGGAGGAGTTTATCAATGGGCCAAACAACGCACACATTCAACAAGTAAGAGTCTCCTTTTGTTGAGCTGAAGGGTCAGAAATTAATGGGGCCTAATATGCCACTAAAGTGACACAAATGTCTCTGAAATTCAAAGTGTGGGTGAAAACTCAATGAATTGCGACACAGTTTAGGGATTTTTTTTTCAATGTCCATGATGTAGACCGCAGGGTGGCCAATATAATACAGATAAATTCATAATGCAATTTAAATACGAAATGAGTAAAATTTTACACAATGCAATTTATGGAAGTGTACTTTTTTTTTTGTTCTAGAAAAAAATATTCGCTTAAAAACAATTAAAGTAAAGACATTTATTAAGTTCAAATAATTTGTATTTATCAAAGAACCCATGAAAAATGCACAGAAAAAGAAGCAGCCCAACTGTTTTAAACATGGATAATAATAAGAAATGTTTCTTGAGCAGCAAATCAGCGAATTATAATGATTTCTGAAGGATCATGTGACACTGAAGACTGGAGAAATGATGCTGAAAATGCAGGAATAAATTACATTTTAAATATATTAAAATAAAGTTATTTAATGTTGTTTAAATAATACCGTTTTCACAATATTAATGTTTTTAATCAGTCAGATAAAATCACTACAAAAAAATGTAGCTTTGCTGATCATAAGAGACTTCTTCAATAGATTAGAAAATATTACTGACCCCCAAACATTTGAATGTAGAGTCCATAATATTTACATATATTTAACACTTTTATATTTATATATTTATTAGTTAGTTATATTACATTAGTCTAGACCACTGGCCAAAACCAATATGATCAGTGTTTTATATTGTTGCCACCAAAGTGACACAAATGTCTCTGAAATTCAAAGTGTGGGTGAAAACTCAATGAATTCATTTTTGTAATTTGCTATATTTGGATGTTTTAATATATTCAGCTGTTATTGTAATTATTCTTATAATGGAAAAATTGAAGGTATGAATCTAAAGTATGAAAATATAAGGAAAAAAAAATATTGCCCTTTAATAAAAAATAAAAACAAAACATTTCTTGCACTTTAAAAAAAAGTCTGATTGATAATGCCTTTGCTCTTTTCTGTCTAGGTTGGTGACCGATGCTATGATGAGAAGATGTACGATGCAGCTAAACTTCTTTATAACAATGTATCTAACTTCGGGCGTCTGGCCTCCACTCTGGTGCATCTTGGGGAGTATCAGGCTGCTGTTGATGGGGCCGACAAGCCAACAGCACGAGGACCTGGAAAGAGGTCTGGTTATACTTTCTGAGATGATTTCTTGCACTTTCCTGACTGTAACAAAGCACATTTTCAGTGGCAGGTTACCTGCTTTGTCTTTGAAAGATCGAATCACATTTGCTTTGCTTCTTAATATTCGGTGTTTTAGATATTGGTGATACATTAGCGACAAAAATGTTCTCTGCTCGTAGGTTTGCTTTGCCTGTGTTGACGGGAAGGAGTTTCGTCTGGCTCAGATGTGTGGATTACATATTGTCGTTCATGCTGATGAACTTGAGGAGCTCATCAACTACTACCAGGTTAGGCTGAGAATTTGCCAGTTTCATTTGGTTTGAGATGAAATATTAACCTGATTCCCACAGACATGGAAAACCTGGAAATATTAAGGAATGTTCTATAGTGAATATATTTTTAAAACTATAATATTTACTATAATAGTTTTAAATTTCATTTACAAACATAAAACTAAAAATAATATAGGATTACAAACATAACAGAATGTATTAGTGAAAACCCTTATCCAGTAAACACAAAAAACTTGAAAAACCATGGAAATGAATTTGCCAGGAGGAACATTTTAGTTTTTGCTTTCAGAAGAACCTTGGGCTGGGCAATATGGCCAAAAAATCATATCTCTTTTTTTTGTGGCTGAATGGCGATTTACATTATATATCTCAGTATTTTCTACATTTTTCTATTTGAAAAAAAAAAAAAAAAATCTGTATTCACTTAAATTTTTTATTTCACCTTCTGCCCAATGTTGTTCTATGAACAATGTTTATATACAAGGCTATGTAAACAAATAGTGAATGTAATCATGTACAAAAAGGGTTAATCACATTGCATCCTAACATGTAACACAACATTACAATCCACATTTTTTTAATGCAGATGTTCAATCCACTGAACTAACAAAAACGCAGACTAAATGTTAACTGGTAAGAGGGAACACATTCACTCATCTTAGCTTATGGTTACCTTCATTACCTTTCATTTGATTACTAATTTGATCAGTTACTGATAACATAAACATACACTTACTTGTAGGTTTAAAATTCTACAAATGGCACTTTTACTGTCCATCAATCAACAAATATGTTAGCAAAATGTATATTTTAGTCAAAATTATTGCACTCTTTTCTATTGCGCGCCGTGTGTTTGGTGCGCATGCACGCGGCGCTGCTCGTTCACTGAAGTCTGTGATGTTTCACGGAGACTTGCTTGCATAAGCAGTCTAATCCTGACAGCAAAATGGGAAATATTTGCATGACTTTGTAACATGTACAGATAGAGAATACCTGTGAAATTTAAGTTATGCACTGAGGAAAACACCACACCTCCAATGCATCTTCATTCCAAGTATCTGTTAGAGCTTCTGATGGGGAAACCCACGCTAAACTATATGCGTTAACTATATCTTATAAGCTTTTTTTGAAACCTTTAATATAAAGCATGTCTCATGTTAGGACAAATTGGATTATGCGGTTTCCGCACAGCAGCTCACTCCGTGTCCTTCGGTATTTTTCCATATGCAGTCATAATATCAACCTACTGTATATTGATATTAATGGAATTTGCCTTATAATAAATACATTGAATATCGTACAAACTTAATATACTGCCCAGCCCTCCAAAATAACCTCCTGTACAGTGTATGTCCATCTCGGAATCCAGCAGGGTTGATTGATGTTTGTTTGTTGCCCCATCAGGACCGTGGCTATTCGAGGAGCTGATCACCATGCTGGAGGCGCGCTGGGCTTGGAGCGCTCACATGGGCATGTTCACAGAATTGGCCATCCTCTACTCTAAGTTCAAACCACAAAAGATGAGGGAGCACCTGGAGCTCTTCTGGTCCAGAGTCAACATTCCCAAGGTCGATAAACTGTCAAACCACTCTGAAATGTCTCTCTGCTTATAATATACACTCACCGGCCACTTTATTAGGTACACCTGTCCAACTGCTCGTTAACACTTAATTTCTAAGCAGCCAGTCACATGGCGGCAACTCAGTGCATTTAGGCATGTAGACATGGTCAAGACAATCTCCTGCAGTTCAAACAGAGCATCAGTATGAGGAAGAAAGGTGATTTGAGTGACTTTGAACGTGGCATGATTGTTGGTGCCAGAAGGGCTGGTCTCAGTATTTCAGAAACTGCTAATCTACTGGGATTTTCACACACAACCATCTCTAGGGTTTACAGAGAATGGTCCGAAAAAGAAAAAACATCCAGTGAGCGGCAGTTCTGTGGGCGGAAATGCCTTGTTGATGCCAGAGGTCAGAGGAGAATGGCCAGACTGGTTCGAGCTGATAGAAGGGCAACAGTGACTCAAATAACCACCCGTTACAACCAAGGTGGGCAGAAGAGCATCTCTGAACGCACAGTGCGTCGAACTTTGAGGCAGATGGGCTACAGCAGCAGAAGACCACACCGGGTGCCACTCCTTTCAGCTAAGAACAGGAAACTGAGGCTACAATTTGCACAAGCTTCATTCGAAATTGGACAATAGAAGATTGGAAAAACGTTGCCTGGTCTGATGAGTCTCGATTTCTGCTGCGACATTCGGATGGTAGGGTCAGAATTTGGCGTCTACAACATGAAAGCATGGATCCATCCTGCCTTGTATCAACGGTTCAGGCTGGTGGTGGTGGTGTCATGGTGTGGGGAATATTTTCTTGGCACTCTTTGGGCCCCTTGGTACCAATTGAGCATCGTTGCAACGCCACAGCCTACCTGAGTATTGTTGCTGACCATGTCCATCCCTTTATGACCACAATGTACCCAACTTCTGATGGCTACTTTCAGCAGGATAATGCGCCATGCCATAAAGCTGGAATCATCTCAGACTGGTTTCTTGAACATGACAATGAGTTCGCTGTACTCAAATGGCCTCCACAGTCACCAGATCTTAATCCAATAGAGCATCTTTAGGATGTGGTGGAACGGGAGATTCGCATCATGGATGTGCAGCCGACAAATCTGCGGCAACTGTGTGATGCCATCATGTCAATATGGACCAAACTCCCTGAGGAATGCTTCCAGCACCTTGTTGAATCTATGCCACGAAGAATTGAGGCAGTTCTGAAGGCAAAAGGAGTCCAACCCGTTACCTAGCATGGGGTACCTAATAAAGTGGCCGGTGAGTGTATATTCATGTAAATGTTGTTTATATTTTTGGGGTCCTGAACAAACTCTCATTAAAAATAGCAACACATAATATCAATCTATTTAGGCACTCTCTGTATTTTGCATATCTCAGTATTGATTTGATGGAACAAATGTATCTGTTCAGGTTTTGAGAGCAGCTGAGCAGGCTCACCTGTGGGGCGAACTAGTATTCCTGTATGATAAATATGAGGAGTATGATAATGCTATCATCACCATGATGAACCATCCTGCAGATGCCTGGAAGGAGAGCCAGTTCAAGGACATCATAACCAAGGTATTGTCTCACTTTACAGACTTTTGTTCAAACTTTTTTGCTTGCATTCATTTAAAAAAGTAGGTTTTTTTTTAATCGGCCACACTGTTTTCGTGCATTTTTGTTGCAGGTGGCTAACGTTGAGCTGTATTACAAAGCCATCCAGTTTTACCTGGAGTTCAAACCGCTGTTACTGAACGACCTGTTGATCGTACTGTCCCCACGTCTTGACCACACTCGTGCCGTGCAATTTCTTCAGCAAGGTACTGTGTACAAACTTTTGCTTACTGGGCTGTTTTCAGCCAGGAAATGGTTCAATCATTTTGATTTGTTTCTTTTAGGTCAAGCAGTTGCCGTTGGTGAAAGCTTACCTGAGATCTGTACAGAACCACAACAACAAGGCTGTAAACGAGGCACTAAATAATCTCTTCATCACAGAGGAGGATTATCTGGTATATATCAATGGGCAGTCATTGGATAAACAGTCTCTTGGTTAGCAGCTTTGCAATCTCGGTCTTTTTTGTTTCTTTCTTCCACAGGCTCTCCGCACATCCATCGATGCCTCCAACAACTTCGACAACATATCTCTGGCTCAGAGCCTGGAGAAGCATGAACTCATCGAGTTCAGGCGAATCGCGGCCTACCTGTTCAAAGGCAACAACCGCTGGAAGCAGAGCGTGGAGCTCTGCAAGAAAGACAAACTCTACAAGGTGCCACCCTTAGCCAACCGTCTCTTATACCATGGATTTTCAGTATTTTAGATGTCATTAACCCCTAAAAGTGATTATACCTGTATGTGAGGGACCTCCATTAACCCTAAAACTGTATTCTGGACAAATATGGGCAAAATAGTTTTGATTTATTTAAAAAAAATACTTCCCTTGATCTGAGCTGGTACAAGACTTGGCTACTTTTCCTAAGTTTGCCTCCTGAACACAAACTATTTTTTTTTACTCAATTCTACAATGTTAAGTGGGTGAAAAAAAAACAACTCCTTAATCTTGTATTTGGGTCAAAAATGGGCACCCATAGAAATGAATGGGAAAAACTGTAATTTATAGCATTCTAAAATAAGCCAAAATAAGACACCAGGTGACAGCAAAGTCACTTCATCTTTAGGTTTTAGCTCTAAGAACTTATTAGAATGATATTTTAATGTAGTTAAATTAAAAAATAAAACTACATAGTAATTCATTTACATAGAAATAATTTACATAGAAAATATGGAACTTTTTGAAGTAAATAAATTAAAAAATACCTCCAAAATAAAAAAAAACACCATAAATGGATAGACAAAACTTTATCGAAGACAGTGATATAACATTTATAATAAATAAAAATTAGGATCACACCTGAGTCCTCTGTGCCCACATTTGTCCATAATTACAGGATTAAGGGCTATAAAGTGAATACGGTTTGAGAGTTAAAACATTTAAGCCATTATGTATATATATTATATTTATTTATTATTATTTTATTAAATATAAATATATATATTTATTTATTTTAGGGCTGTGCAAAAGTTCATTGCGATTAATCGCATCCAAAATAAAAGTCCGTGCTTACGTAATATATTTGTGTGTGCTGTATATAATTATGTTGTATATGTAAATACCTATGCATGCATGTATATATTTAAGAATTATTTGCGCTAATTTGTATATATATATATATATATATATATATATATATATATGTATATATATATATATATATATATATATATATATATATATATATATATATATTATAAATACATAATCTATATTATATAAATATAAATATTCTATATATGAATAACACATTTTCTTAAATATATACATGCATGTGTGTATTTATATACACAAAATAATTATATACAGCGCACACACAAATATATTATGTAAACACAGACTTTTATTTTGGATGCGAATTAATCGCAATTAATTTTTGCACAGCCCTAATTTATTTATATTTATATTTAATTATATATTTAGTAACATTATTATGTTATTTTTCTACCTATAGTATTGTACAGTTATTTATATTTATGCTACAGACATCCTAGCACTCCTTTTCAGCCCCCTGGCCCCAATTTTTTTTGCTGGACAGTTAACTAAATTGTTTTTTTTTTTTGCTTTTCCACAGGACGCGATGCAGTACGCTTCAGAGTCAAAGGACACAGAGCTGGCCGAGGAGCTGCTGCAGTGGTTCTTGCAGGATGACAAGAAGAGTGTTTCGCCGCCTGCCTGTTCACCTGTTACGACCTGCTGAGGCCTGACGTGGTGCTGGAGACCGCGTGGAGGCACAACCTCATGGACTTCTCCATGCCCTACTTCATCCAGGTCATGAGAGAGTACCTCTCCAAGGTGAGCCCCCATCTCGAGGATCCGCTGGGTCTGATGGTGGTCTTCAACGTTTTTCAGGGCAAGGACCCCTTAGGCGATAGAGACATGGAGGCAGGGGCCCTTAATACAATATGTGTAAAACAGAGCTACATATTAAGCATTTAGCCTGCAATATTAATAGAAACAACCATATTATGTTAAGACAGTAGTTTATGTTATGCATGTTATTGTTGTTGCACATTCATCATTGTCTGTATATTACTTTTCATTGTTAAAATTGAGATGTATGCATCATAACAAGCATATAATTGAGATAGAAAACAAACAAACAAAACTTTAATTCAAGGTCATTAAAAATTCGAATGGACAATTAAACATTCACTTGAAACTTAGCCTAAAATTTACTAAAACTAAAAAGGAACAATATAAGATTTAAATCAATGGGTTTGTGAAATTAGTGTGGGTTCTCTAGTAAAGTGCTAATGTGATTTGTAAGCAAAGCTGCCACCATAACTAGAATAGCAATGTACAGTGAGTCATTAGTTTTACAAATAATTGGAATATCAAAAATCTATTGATACAATTATTTATATATATATTTATTTATTTATCTGTTGGTCATTAGTTTTACAAATAATTGGAATATCAAAAATCTATTGATACAATTATTTATATATATATTTATTTATCTGTTAGTCATTAGTTTTACAAATAATTGGAATATCAAAAATCTATTGATACAATTATTATATATATATATATATATATATTTATTTATCTGTTAGTCATTAGTTTTACAAATAATTGGAATATCAAAAATCTATTGATACAATTATTTATATATATTATTTATTTATCTGTTAGTCATTAGTTTTACAAATAATTGGAATATCAAAAATCTATTGATACAATTATTTATATATTTATTTATTTATTTATTTATCTGTTGGTCATTAGTTTTACAAATAATTGGAATATCAAAAATCTATTGATGCAATTATTTATATATTTATTTATTTATGTATTTATTTATTTTTTATTTATCTGTTAGTCATTAGTTTTACAAATAATTGGAATATCAAAAATCTATTGATACAATTATTTATATATGTATTTATTTATGTATTTAATTATTTGTTTATTTATCTGTTAGTCATTAGTTTTACAAATAATTGGAATATCAAAAATCTATTGATACAATTATTATATATTTATTTATTTATTTATTTATCTGTTAGTCATTAGTTTTACAAATAATTGGAATATCAAAAATCTATTGATACAATTATTTATATATTTATTTATCTGTTAGTCATTAGTTTTACAAATAATTGGAATATCAAAAATCTATTGATACAATTATTTATTTATTTATTTATTTATCTGTTAGTCTGCATTTACATTACGTGTATCTGTTTGGACATGCCATGTTTTTGTCCCGTGCTAGTTATCACAATGTCATTTGCAATTTTGAGAGTAAATCGCACGTATGTAGATTTCACTTCCAAAATTTTGGGTCGCCAGTCCTCTTAGCAACATGGAAAAAATACTTTAATTCAATGGATTATATATAGCCTTGAAAGCATGCGAAGACTGCTCCATTTACAATCACTAAAAAACAGTCACTCATCTCCATTAAAATCATATATATTATTTCTTTGTTAAAGGGTTATTTTCCCCCAAAACTGAAATTTATGTCAAATGTTCTCGCACTGTAATGTCTTTCCATGTTGTTCCAAATTCGAAAGACCTTCGTTCATCTTCAGAACACAAATTAAGATATTTTTTGATGAAATCTGAGAGATTTCCAGCCATAGGCAGCAACGTCCTTGCAATCGTTGAAGATGAACGAAGGTCTTAGGGGTGCGGTATGAAACGAGGGTGAGTAATTAATGACAGAAAATTCATTTAGAACTAACCCCTTAATGAGAGGATTCACAGGCGTGCAAAAATTCCTAATTTTGAGCGTTGAGTGGATTCTGACTAAATAAAACGTGTGAGATCAACAAACATGACTATGATATAACAGTATCAACTGAGGGTGCTCTTGCTTCTGTTTTAGGCTGCTTATTTAAGTTGTATGTTTTACCCATGTTTTAATGTAACAAAAAATTATTTGTGATCAATCATCAATTGGCGGACCCACTGCAGTACCACTGCCGCCCCCAGTTGAAGACTCTTGCTAGAACATGCCTTTTCTCAGTGGAAACACTTAAGCCCTGTTCCAAAACCCAGTGAGCAGCTACATGGAGCGGCTGTCTTCTAATGAATCTGACTGAAATTATTCCAATAAAGTTTGACGTTTGCATGTTTCTAAGCTACCAACACAGTATTCTAATAAACAAAAATACTTAGCACCCTACCTGTTTTCTAAAAACGAACATTTCGCTTGATCGTTTCCCTCTTTCTCTCATCTTTATTTTTCATTTTATGATTGATAAATGGCTAATATTACAATGTTATGTTATTTTCTGTAGGTAAATTAAAAATAAAACACTTCAAGCTACAGTAATTTGTGAGTATAGGCATCACAAAAAGTATAGTATGAAAAATGGATATAGAGGTGAAAAACGCATGATGTCACTGTGGTTACACCCACTGTGAATGCCATGAATAACACGCAAAACGCATCTAAAATGGAAAAGAATTGCGATTGACTACAAATAGATTAAAAAATTCGAAGCTGTCTTTTACAGACTGCTGAAAGCTACAGGAAAGGGAAGCAAATGGATCACTGCAATTCACAGAAACTACTGTGGCAGCAAAACGTAGATTTGCAGTTACTGTTTTGTGTTAGAGATGTGTTGAATTTTGGGGTAAAATTATACCTGAGGTAGGTCATATATTGTATTGACAACTCAATTAAATATTTACCATCTTATATTCTGCGTAACTAAAGTTTTTGACAGTGTTTATTAAAAAACATTCATTATGAGCCTTGTGTTCTAAGTTTCTACAAAATAGATTGAAATAACTAGAATATCCAAGCATGAACTGTGACCAAGCCTCAAATTTATTTGTATAGCTGTACAAAACCCACATACGCATTCACATTCCAAGCAGCTTTACAGAAAGTCATAATGTTATGTCTATAATGTCTATAAGTTTTAGGCAATATGACGATATAGAACAATGATATAAGTGATCGTCACGATTTAGATCTATTTATAGTTTTGTCTAGCAGATATTCATTCACAGGCTTTAGTTTATGTATTTCCCCGGCGTCTAAATCAGATACATATAAACGTCAGGAAACCCATGTCAATGTCCATGGACAACTGGTTCTTTGGTGAGTTGTGAGGAACACTGTCGAGTTCAGCTGCCTTTAATTTAAGAAGATGATCGTTTGATTTACTCCCGTTTGTGCAGTTTCCCCTATTAAATCCAATCATGTTGCAAGATTTTTTTGTTAGTTCAGCTCAAGGGGCCCTGGCGGGAAAGTGACTGTCAATTCATATCCTCTTTTCATTTTGACATTTGCGTAAGATGACATTTAACTGGTCTCCAGTCTCTAGTGTCACATGATCCCTCAGATATCATTCTAATATGCTAATATGCAACATGTATTATTAGCATCAATGTTAAAACCAGTTGTTCAAGTTTATATATTCTTTTTCAGGGTTCTTTGATGACAGTAGAAAAGAAAAGCATTTATTTAAATTAGACATTCATAATATTATATATGTCTATAAACAATTTTTACTTCTTTTTTTTTTAAATCGCATTGACCTTACATTTTTAAATGATAGTGTACACGAGCTAAAGTGCTGCTCGCTTGGTTTTGGAACAGATTTTTAGTGCTGTCTTTCCATATTCGTATTATTTAATTATTTCTACATGCTACTGCATGTTAAAAGGATACTCCACTTTTTTTTTTTTGGAAAAGGCTCATTTTCCTACTATGGAAGTCAATGGGACCAGAAACTGTCTGGTTACTGATATTCTTCTAAATGTCAGAAAATCGGCTGAATGGATTCGAAAACGGTAAAACCCAACTGTTTAACTCTGGAGAGTTGTAAAATGAGCCTATTTCCAAAAAAGTGGAGTATCCCTTTAAGTTTTAATTCTTCTATCATTCATGAACATGTTTAGACCACACATTTACTCATGAAGAATATTTCATCAGCATAACAAGACCTTTTTTTTAAAGTTTACATTCATAGTTACACTAGGTAATGATCATTCATTCATTTTAAACGGTTAATGGAGTAACAGGGAGGACATTTTGATTTATATCTTCTATGATTTCCCGCTGTAAATTTCTTTTAACATTTGTGTTCTTACCTGCTTTTTGCAATGCTGGACTGTTAAGTTTGCTTTTTTTCTTAAGCTGCCACTCTTAAATTTCCTTTCAGGTTGATGCAATTAAGGAAAAGGTGAAGGTTCACTCTTATTCCATCTTTAACCCTTGTAGTTTGGAAAACTGAAACTTTGAAAGAATCTGCATGAGTTCTTCCCTCCCATGTCACTCTGCTGCTTTTAAATACACACTTTAACTAGACTTTCCTTGAGTTTCTTCTAGATTACTGGCCATCCGTTTGCCAGACGCTGTGGTAGTTCGCCTCAGACCTGTAGATGGTAGAAATTCGGAATTAGCTGATGAACGGACTAAACGGTCTTTTCATTGATCGTCTTCGTCAACTATAGTTTTTTTCCCCTTTAAATGTATAATTATAGATTGTTAATGTTCATCAGCTAATTCAGTTGTAGGTAATTTGGTTAAAAAATAGATGAAGTGACCACATTTTCACACTTATTTTAATACAGAATTAAATGTTATTTGTCTCGGACTGAGAGGTGCATGGTTGCTCGATTATGCTTCCAAGCTACAATCTAGCGAACATCTTTGAGAAAAGTGTGGTCCTTCACAAAAATAAACGCAGTGTTTGCTGTAGATGCTTTACAAGCATGTGTTTTACCGTGTTAGTAGCACCCTTGTACGGTCAGGGATCGTGGCTGTTGGCTTTGCCTGCCTCTGGAAGCCGTGAATGGCTGAATAAACCATCTCTCACCCGTCACCTTCACTCTTCACTCTTACTCTGCCTTTCTCTCATGCACTCTTTTTAACATAGGAATAACAAATTACACCTGTGGCATGATTTCTCCCTCTCAATGAAACTTCGACCTGCCGATCTCTTTTAAGCCTACTCAACAACATAATTCTTTAACCTTTTTTTAATTTTTAAATATTGACACCAGCTCTATGTAGAGAACTGAACCCAAATGCCTTTTTTTAACTTTTAAAGGGATGGTTCACCCAAAAATTTAAATTCTGTAATTATTAGTCGCACTCAAGTCATTCCAAACCTTTTTGAAGAATAATCCAGCTGCTTTTTGCAATTAAATAAAATGTATAATAGAAGTTACATTTTGTTCTGTTCCTCATACAAAGTTAAAGCTACACTGTGTAACTCTTAGTTTATTTTTGGTTAAAAACACTTAGTTCTTTCAAAAATATGTGCTCATTAATGTATATTTACTTCGTTCAAGTAATAAAGTATTCTCGTGAGTGTATAATATGCCATTGAAAATACATACGGGTAAAGGGGTTCTAATGTCGGTCGCCATGTTGCCCCTCCATCTTGAAAGTACATTAGCCAAAGAGGGACATACCCGTTAATTCAAGCTTCGCCTTTCGCGTTTACATTTGAGTTAACACTCATGGACGAGGTCGAACTGGAAGACATGTTAATCTTGGACTACATTGGCCACTGTAGGAGTTAAAACGAAATCGGAATTGAGAGGAACAAAAACTAATATTCACTGGATGGTCATATACCTTTTCACCACTAGATGGGGGTAAAAATCACACAGTGTAGCTTTAACGTCTCAATTTAGAGTTAACCACTTTAATGGTACTTTTAAAATATTTTTTGAAGCTCAAAAACCTTTCATTATATGAGAAAAATCAGCTTGAACATTCTTCAGAAATTTTCCTTTTGTGTTCCATGGGGAAAAAATGTAACCAGATTTAAAATGAAATGAGGGCGATAAGGACAGAATTGCACTTTTTAGGTGAACTGTTGCTTTAAACATAATTGAAATCACTCAAGGATTGGTAAGACTACCATTTGTAACTTGGCTTTTACTTGCTGTATTGGTTATGTTTATCAGCCATATCAGATGGTGGTTAGATTCCTATAGGACTTAAGTAAGTTTTCGTTTATATCATTTTTGCAATGACTTCCTTTTCCTCACAGGGGCATCTTTCACAGAATCTGTCCAATGAGCAGGATCCTCCCGTTAAATATTCTCACTGCATTTCTTGGCACTTAACGTCAAAGTTAGACCTTTGGTTTGCCTAAAGGTGCGGTCACATTTACTGTCATTCTGTGAATTTCGCGGATGAAATACAGCCATATTAATAGGAGTCTATGCGTTTGGGAATTTAATGCGAAGGACGAAAGATTTCCTCAGACAGATTTCGCATTAGCAGATAGCTGCTTAGTTTATGTGCGAGTTTTAATTTATGCTTTGACGCACTTGACAATGAACTTATTTTCCCTGTGAAATTTCCCAGATATTTTGCAAATGTGACCGCAACTTAAGAGGGTTCCGTTTTCTACATAAGCACTGTTAAAAAATAGGATACTGACTGACTGTATGGGGGACCATCTACTAGTACCATGTCTTTTGTTACTGACTGAATCGTTGAGGACATATAAAGCATAGCATACATGTGAATTGCATAGACTAATAGAGGATGCTTATTTCAGTGGTTTGTCGTCGGGTATGGAGTGCCTTGGCAAGAAGCTTGTGCCCCAAGACCTGCTTTGAAAGCGTGTGCAGCTTGTATTAAGCTTGGCTTTATGCATCTCCCATGAATGGTCCCATCCATCAGTCATTACCCCTTTCTTCAGGATATTTATCTCTTCTCACTTTTCCTCTTTTCTTCTTCATTCAGGTTGATAAGTTGGATGCTTCTGAGTCTTTGAGGAAGAGGAAGAACAGCTCACGGAGGCACAACCCATTGTCTATGGTAAGACCTTTGTACTGCCTCTTCATCTAACTTTATTTAATATATTTTACTTATGTAAATAATAGGGTTGGGTATCATTTGAATTTGAACGATTCTGCTTCCGATTTCCATTCCTTGTTTCGATTCCGGTTCCTAACGATTCTCGATTCTGATTCTTTTAAGAGGCAGGGTCAAAAAAGTTTAGCTAACCTTGCTAACCAACGGTTTTTCTGAAGGAAATACTCCTTTTGTCACAAATTTAGCATTTTGCCGAGATTTCGTTATTTTTAAAAAAGTGAAGCCACACTTTGGACCGCGAATCGTAAGCTACTCATGTTCAACTCGCGTGTTATGCCAACACTTGCGGTAGACGCTTCTTCGTAGGTGTTGTTCAGCGGTTTCTTCTTCCAGTCGGCGGACTGTGAATATCGAAACTAGGAATCGAATTTTTAACTTTTGAACGATTCTCGGGAAAAACTAAAAGTTAGTCCCGGTTCCAATTCGATACTCGATTCTTCGATACCCAACCCTAGTAAATAAAACATTTAGCTTTTTTTTGTTTAGCTTTTGTTTGGCTTTTGTGGTGTGTGTTGATTTGTGTTTTGTTTTTGTCTTAATTTTATATTTAATTTACATATATAATGTAATATTTCACTCAAAAATATCTGTAGTAACCTTAAAATTTCCAAATATTCACAAAATCACTAAGCTACATTTACATGGACAACTTTTTGTTTCAATCAGATTGAAATTCAGTCCGACTGATGTATCTGAATGTAGTGTTTACACCAATGCTAATTAAGTTGATGTTGAAGGTGATGGCTTGTTTGTCACATGCTTCAAATCAGTTTAATTTTTTGACGTGCACACTGCACAATACAATAGAGTTGCCCGCGGTTGTCACATACTAACCATCATCCTTTATTTTAAAAAGCATACGTTACACAGAACCCTTCTTATGCATTTTGGCTGTTCATTTACATGACAGCAGCGTTTTGGGGGAGCTGAAAACCAAAATTATTGAAAACTATTGAAGTTTTTGAAAATGATACAGTTATTCGTTCAGTGTAAACTACAAAAACAGTGACATCATACGTATTAAGGCCTGTTCGGGATGAATTTTCGCGTGCATTATTCGCGACGTTTAACGCCTCGTGACTAAACAAAGGGCGCCAATGTGAGCGTTACATTCGACGCGTAAAACGCCACGGTGTAAAAGCGTCATTTAAAAAAAAACGCTTCGGGTTCTGCGTGAAAAAAGCGCTTCGGGTTCACGGCGCGTCAAACTATCTGAACAAAGAGATTGGTGCTTTTGCTCATGTGTTTGGAGCTTCTGAAGAGACAGTAAAACACAACTGGGGGCGCTCAAACACAAAATGGTCTTGCCGAGCGAGCACATACGCAACGGTGAAGAAGATATACGCGCCGCTGTCTACAGTACACAGCCAGGAAGAAGAACGAGGAAGATGCAAGGCAAGATGAATGTAGAGCTGCTGTTCTCGTTGGTGTCTTAGAACATGAACTATATGACAAACGCGAACAGGGGCTACAAACATCCTGATAAAAGAGAACTGTAATGGAGTGGTATTGCAGAGCAAATTGGCGCCATCTAATGAATTTGCATCTTCACTTCTGCTCATCGTCAGCAAAATCGCTTAGGTGTGAACACAAAAACGCGTTGAAAAACGCTGACGAATAATGCGCTGATATTCGTCCGGTGTGTACGGGCCTTTACATGTTCAGCCTCTAGGCGTGTAGTTCATCTTTACATCTGACATCGCCAACTACTGGCCTGGCATGAATAATACAGTGTTTTTAAGCATTTTTGCAAAATCCGTTGACTGTGTTGAACTGGGATCGTTTTGACAACGCTGCCGCTGCATACAAAAATAAAAGAAAAAATATCCGTTTTCAGTACATCGTTGTATATATATACTTACCCTTAATATTAGTTTTTTGGGTTCTAATTAGGAAACAATGAGTACATGAATCTTTGTGCCATGGTCCTGATATTTATCAAGAAGTAAAAACATCCCTTCCCCATGCCCAAAACAAGGCGTCTGTGGATTAAAATCCGAAGCAAGCACTGGTGGGACGTTGTCCTGCTTCACTTCACAAACGATGAATGGAAAGAACAACGGCAGCTAATTATGTGCGTCATACATCATTGCACATGTGCAGGACTTTCCAGTTTCAGCTTCAAGTTTTTACATGTCCTGTCAAACTAAAACGGTTAAACCACCTCTTACAATCTTACATGTGACTTTTTATTCCAGCTGTGCTACTAATTTGATTACAAACAGATTAAATGTAAATGTCCATGTATATGTAGCTACTGTTAAAAATGCTCTGTAGTCTGATGTTGACTCATTTACAATTGCATTCTAATCATTTTAACCCTTAGGTGCTCTTTGGTCATTTCTGAGCAAAAAATTTCTGTTTTGAAATTGTGAAAATCACAGCTTCTTTGGAATGTTACGAAACTTGTTGACTTTTATGGCATTATGTCGGGATCGTGTTCGTGTGTGTGTATATATATATATATATATATATATATATATATGTGTGTGTATATTGTGTGTATATATATATATATATATATATGTATGTGTGTGTGTGTGTGTGTATATATATATATATATATATATATATATGTGTGTGTGTGTGTGTGTATATATATATATATATGTGTGTGTGTATATATATATATATATATATATACACACACACACACACACACACACACACACATATATATATATATATATATATATGTGTGTGTGTGTGTGTGTATATATATATATATATATATATATATATATATATATATATATATATATGTGTGTGTGTGTGTGTGTGTGTGTGTGTGTATATATATATATATATGTGTGTGTGTGTGTGTGTGTATATATATATATATATATATATGTATGTGTGTGTATGTATATATATATATATATATATATATATATATATATATATATATATATATATATATATATATATATATATTTATTTATTTATTTATTTTTTCATGGCAAAAATAGACCATAATATTGCATAAATATTAATAAATTCAATCAAATTGTCTCAAAATACTAAATTACAAAGAATAAATATTATAGAACAAAAATAAATTGCATTGGTTTTACTGGGATGAAGGAAATGTAATTTTTAGGTGTCAGGTCACTTTTGACCGGGAAGATAAGTTTGACTCCGAAACGAAGAGCACCTGAGGGTTAAATAAGAGGATCAACCTGATGTAGATTGTTTTTGTGTGCCTAACCGTTTTTCATGGTGTTAAATCATTTTTCCCAGGCACACCCCAGCTGATGCTCACTGCAGGTCCCAATGTCGCAGTACCCCCACAGCAGCCTTACGGCTACGGATATACCCACGGCACCTGGCTACGGCCAACCCGCACAGCCAGGCTTCGGCTATGGCATGTAAAGCCCTCCTGCCCACAGCTGTCCATCCATCTCTCCTTAAGTTCCTTACTAGCTTATTGTGGTCTACACACAAGGTTATATAAGAAAAAAAAAGTTACGCCTTTTAAATTATTTTCCTTAAACTGCAATGAAGGACTTCATTTTTATTTGTATTGTCGAAGAAAATAATCGGACCACATTTGTTTTATTTCACATTCCATATATTTAAGGCTACTTATATCACTAGGATTTTTTTTTTTTTTTTTTGTGATTTGATTTTTTTTTAAGGGGGCAATGGGTTGTGTATGTAAATGGAGTGTTGAGAAGAGCAATTAACCTTAAAAAATGTCGTGAAGCATCTGATTTGCACTCTGTCGTGAGAGGAAACTAATGTAGAATCTCTTAATTTTGATGTATTGTATGTGAAGAGCTTACACTGTCAGTCTGTTTAATGCATTTCATTATTGTATATTATGAAAAAGGTTAAAACGATATTTGAACATGAACGTATGCATCCATGGGTACATTTAGCTAACACTAAGTAATAATCTGATATTCTACACAAATATGTAGCTGTATGGACATTTTAAGCGCATACAGACATAAATATAGTAAACGATTTTAATCCCTTAGCCTAAACGGGTTTTCCCCGATCGACCTCGTAGTTGTTAACATCTCATTCACTCCATGTGTAACAGGTGACCTTTCCTTGTATTGAATACAGTGCTCTTTCTTGTGTGAGTCCATTTCCATAAATGAGCAAGGGATACATTGATTCTTCTGACTTCTGTGTTTACTCATTCAATTCTTTGTATTGAGGTTTGTGTGTGCCAGGTGTCGTGTTGTTCTAGCTCATTATTTGGAGTGTACAGAAGAATGAATACACAAATGGATACCAATGCTTGTCCACCTGTAAGATTTGTGCGTGATCTGCAGAATCAGAAAATAGGGAAATAAATTCAAAGGATTGTGATTATTTTGGTGGGTTGATTGTAAATTTGGTGGGTTAATTCGCAAAGATTCTAAATGAAAACGCATCCATTCTCCACCATATATTTTGCCACTTTCATTTTCCCACAAAACACACAGTAGCCATTAAAGATCTGCTGTCATTTTTCCTTATGTTGTGCTGGCCAGTATGGAAGAGATCTTGGAAGAAATTCCTTTTTTTTTTTCCGCAAACAAATAATATTCATCTGCTCATGTGATCTCAACATGGTGACCCCCATGATCTCACTATACATATTTAAAAAAAAAAAAAAATTTTTTTTTTTGCAAAAGTGTTAATTTCTTAAACTTTTTATAATGTGGGTAAATGACCAAGTGCACCATTATAATTTCATATATGTGTACCTAGATATTTGTTACAAAAAAAAAGAACAAGACAACAACCCCTGCTTGTTTGCATCAGTCTTTAAAAGATAAGCATAAGAATATAGAGGACTAAAAATGACAAAAAGGATAAATAAGTAAATAAATAAAGTAGAAATTTTAGACGCCTATAAATAAGTCACTAAAAAAGGACATGGTCTTCTCGGTAATTCAATAGTACGTTAGTAGTGAGAAGTCTGCTACTCTACAGCACTATCACGGTCGATGGGAGCATAAAAGACCAACCTTGAAGATAAAAATTGCTTTTATGGGCCATCCTAAAATATCCTTTCTATTTTTGTCTCATTGATGAAAACGACATCGACATAATCCAAAGCTGACAGGTAATATATTAAATTAAAGTATAATAAAATATTTCTTGGAAACTCTTGATAAGAGCTTGATGAAAATGACGTCAGCATTAAGCTCGATTAATTTTAGTATTAATGATAAAATCGTCCAAATAGATGACAGTGAGGCCAGCCGGCAAGTCAGCACAGTCTTTTATTTTGAAAATACTGCACTGCTTTACAGCTGAGCATGAGTCATTTCCTGTGACTGTTGTCGCTTATTGCTGCTGTCAGGACGGAAGAGTGGTTGCAGGTATGAATGTGTCCTTTCACTTTACCTTATCTCTGTCATGACACTTTTAACCCCTTTTAGCCTAAAAGTATGTAAACATGACAATGTACTCGTTGTCGAGTCTGAAATAAAATATATTCAGCGGTTGTGGACTCAAAGCTAACCTAGACAGCTAATTCTTGCCGGTTCATCACCCACATGGGCTTTTTGAAATGAAATAATCTGTAAATGGTAACTTATCTAAATAATGTTAATTTGAGATTATTATTAATAACCAAACAAGAGCTAATATTTCATCATATACTGTAACCTCACTTGCTCAGTTGGTTAATATTTTACTATAAAGTTCTGGTTAACAGTTAGTTAGGATAGCTAAAGTGCTAGTTAAAGATCCTAGTACAACATATACAGGTGTTCAGAGTCCTGTTGTGGAAATAAATTAATATACTGGTACTAGAACATATTATATCCTATATTAGTCAATACTATTGGCAGTGCTGAGCTGTTTATGACCTTCAGATTTTTTTCATATAACAGCCATTCTCAATAAGCCAGTCAGTGTTTTTTGGGGGGATGATTAACCACCGTCATTACTTTTAAAGTTTGATTTGGGATGTTTGTCTGCCCTCAGTAAACTTTCCAAGACTTCACAGAGTAACATATGTTTGTTTTATGTGTACAGGTGTTTGAACTGTAAACAGTTGGGGGAGATGGATGCAAATGGAGCAGAATGTGAACAGCCACAGAAAAGACTAGGACCTAAAGACAAGCAGAATGGCAGTTCTACAGGTTTGTTAAGCTGAGAGGAAGCTGATGTAATTATCGGTTGGCAGCCACCATGTAAGCCTCAGCTAAACAGATCAAGGGTCAGGACCAGAGATAAAAATGTCCCGTGGAGATAAACAGACCTGCCATCATCACTGATGGATTCGTCATTGATCTTAAAGTCCGCATGGAATGAAAATCTTTTATCTAAAGAAAAACATTTTGACCTTGTCAAAAATACCCTTCTCTCTGGTGATGTATGCAGGACTTTTCCAAGCATTATTAGTCTGTTTAAACTTTAAACACCCCTGCAGCCTCGCATCCACCTCCACTTTTGAGTGCAACAACTCGTCGCAAAATTGAACATAAAACATTTGCATAAAACTATGTCCCCATCCTTCTTTTTTAAATAAGCCATTATAAAGATGTACGTCACAGTATGAAAGATCTGTCAGTAATTCTGTTTCATCTTGACTTTAATCATTATGACAAATCATACACTTTTATAACATCTAATATTTGTTTTCACAGATTGTTTTTTGCTTGATTTTGTTGAAATAATCAGTAGTGTTTGTGAACTCGCTTTTGTAACTTGTTTAAATCATGTTAAAAGCTTGTGTATTGTACCCACAGATTCATCTCTGAGAGAGAGAAGCAGCAGGACAGGGAAGAGCGTCTCTCTTTAGTGTTGTGGAGGAGGCCTTTTATCACTCTACAGTATTTCTTCCTAGAAACCCTCGTTACCCTGAAAAGAATGGACGTGGAAGTAAGCTATCAAACTTCTATTGTACACTCACAATTGAAGGTAGTTTATGGGAAGTTTAGCTAATGTATTTGCATCTGACATTGTATGGTGAAAATGAGGGTTTAAAAACGGAAAAGTTTTTTGAGTATTGCGTACATACGACAATACTGTCAAAACGATCCCCGTTTCATCGCGGATCTGCGAAAACTGCTAAAACGCTGTATTATTCATGCCAGGCCAGTAGTTGGCGCTGTCACTTTGTAAAGAAAAACATACACTCCTATGGACAGAATGCATGCACATGACATCACCGTTTTCACAAATTCATGTTTTTGTAGTTTACACTGAGATGATAACAGTGTCATTTTCTAAAACTTACACTTTGAAACCCATTTTCAAAATGTTCATGTTCAGGCCCCTCAGAACGCTTTTGTCATGTAAATGAATGACTAAAACACATGGTTTTTGCTTTTAGTTGAAAACCGTGTCATGTAAACGCCCCCTTAATTCATATCAGTGCTAGACAAGTGAAAAAAGTGATATTTGATCAAGTTTCATTCAGATTCTTTTCTTAAAAAGCAACTGAATGCAATGCGCATCACGTTTAAAAGAGTTTTTTTTTAACCTTACTTAGCAAGGATGCATTAAATTGATAAAAAGTGACATTTATAATGTAAAAAAAGATTAAAAAGATTTCTATTCCAAATAAATTGTTATTTTGTACCTTCTGATTATCAAAAGAATCTTAAAATGCATCACAATTTCTAAAAATATAATACAGCACAACTGTTTTCAACATTGATAATAAGAAATGTATCTTGAGCAGCAAATTCGCGTATTAGAGTGATTTCTGAAGAATCATGTGACACTGAAGCTTTGCCATCATATCAAAATATATATGAAAAAAATGGAGAAGCAGATATTTTAAATTGTAATAATATTTTACAATATTACTGCATTTATGATCAAATAAATGCAGCCTTGTTGAGCATAAGAGCCTTAAAAATCTTACCGATTGCAAACATTTGAGCCATGAGATACTTAAAAATATATGAAGAGTTCAGATGCAAAAGCCTCTAAATGCCATTTGAAATTTTCTTCTAAAATGACCATTTTTATCAAGCTTGTATATTTCAGTAATTTCAATAAAGTTCAGTAATTTCACTTAAATGACAATTAATAGGTAATCTTCATTGCCATTTAAGTGAAATTACTAAACTTAAATATACAAGCTTGATAAAAATGGTCATTTTAGAAGAAAATTTCAAATGGCACTTAGAGGCTTTTGCATCCACTTTTTAATAATGCATATTACAGTTCATTTATTTTATCTTATTTGTTTGCAGGCTTTGGCAGAGAAAAGGTGTGGCAATTTCTGACCATACTCCTTTTTCAACTTTCTCAATGGCTTACTCAATAGAAGGAACACATCAGCAGGTGAGCTCAGCCTATATTGGTCTCAAATCTGTAGCCAGAATCATGATTTTACTGCTTGTACTATTTTTGTTTTGTTTCTTATGATTACTTTTTTACAAAAAGCTTCAGCAAGAGCAGTTTAGCAGTTCTGTTTTGTTCACATGCTCTAATTGAGTTACTCTGAAGCTTCTTACCAACTCTTTAATGTGTTTGCCATTGTTTGTAGTATGTACAGTACCTGGAGAAGAAGTTCCTGGTGGTGTGCCTACTGGGTAGGCCTGGGTATTTTGTCTTCGGTTGGTCTCGGAACTGGATTGCACACGTTCCTCCTGTACCTGTAAGAGTTCAAATAGTAGACTGAAAATTTAGACTTCATTTCTCATTCTAGTGAGTGTTTTCTGGATGATACACAACACAGCTAATAAACAGAAGCCATGTTTTGACTATTGGGTCTTTGAATACAATAACACTGGCTATTCCCTCGATTAACTGTCAGGGGCCCAGTGCATCTGTCAAAAGGGAAGAGGATTTGTGCTGGGTGTTCCACTGAAGCTTTATTAATAGTGTGACAGTGGAGCATGTGCCTCTCTCTACTGCTTCTTCTGATCTCGTAAGCAGAACCTTTCAGCAGTTTCCACTGACTCAGATTGAACTGTTAGACAGTGGTCAGGAGTGTCCACTTCCACTGGCTGTGGTGAAGTCACACCCCTCTTTTGTCACCGGGGAATCTAGTACTTTTGCGTTTGGTTTGTGTGTCTATGGTGGCATTGTGAAAGAATGGGATGTGAAAGTGCAAAATACGCACAATGTTTCGCCATCAGCACTTTTGTATAAAGATGAGCAAATTTCACAGATCAAGCTCTATTTTTTTGTCTTTTTATATTGTTTATCGGACAATATCTCTGTAAAAGGGCTGTCAAAGCAAAGTAAGCTATAACCGTTCTGTAATAATATTTATTTTATCAATCTAAAATCAATTTGAATTGATTTTTTAACTCTTTACACCTTAACATTACTTGAGTAGTGGGAAAAAAAGCCTTGTTTTTAGTAGTGACGTAGTATAGAATTATATAATAATAAAGTAATCATTCTAAATGCTGATTTGCTGCTCAAGAAGCATTTATTACATGTTTCTGAAACCTGTGGTCAGGAGTTTTCTTTCTTCTTTGTTGTATCTCAAAAGAAGATATTTTGTAGAATATTGATTACCAGTCAAGGTAGCCATTGACTTCCATTCAGGGTTCCCACGGGTCATGGAATTTCTGGAATGTCATGGAATTTGAAAGGTCTAATTCTAGACATTCGAAAGTCAGGGTGTTTTATATATTTTTTGTCCCAAGTCATGGAATATCAGGAATTTAGTTTGTTGCTTTAAATTTTAGTTTCCATTTATCAAAATGTAATTTTTCTACACTGATTTTCTTTTTATCGCGCTGTTTATATATAGCTTATAAGCTTTTAATGAGCTTAGCTATTGTCAGACGCCATATTCATTCCCTTCCACGTCCAATTGGAAATCACTCAGTTAACAGGTGTGGGTGAGCTGTCATTCGACTAAGCCAAACATGCCAGGAAAGGCATGTTGCCTAGCCCTAACCCTAACCTTCATTAATTTACCATAGCTATGAATTAATGAATCAATATATGCTCATTAAGATAAACCAACATTACTTCTGAAGGACAGACTATTACAGTTTTCCTGGACTAAATAATTAATATTTTATCAAATAACTATTTCAGACCTACACTACCAGTCAAAAGTTTTCGACAGTACGAATTTTTATAGCCTGACTTCGTCATACTCGTATTCTAATGAGAATACTGAGTCTGAGACCGGTCCAATAACCTTTGATTATGAGGCGGGTCTAACAAACCAGATAAAAAACAAAACTCTGCACTCAATTGTATAGTCAGTAGACCTACAACCAATCAGAGCAACGCAGTGTCAACTCCTTTGCATCAGCGCAGTTTCAACTACAGAACTTATTCATTTTATAAGTTAAATAAGCGAGTGTTGCTTCTTTACTTACTTCTTCACTGAGTGCGACCAAAGCAGAAACCACAACAACCACAGGCTTTTCATTACGTTTCATCTTTCTTCAGTGACCATTGAAGCTGATAAGTTACACTTTTCCAGAATCATGTGGAAGGACGGCAAAATATCTTTCCGATCAACAAATGCCTTGATTCAGTTTTCTGTTTGTCTATTAAAATGAATGCGCTGTCGATTTATTTCACAACAGACGCGACAGATGCAGTCATCTCTAGGAAAGCAGACTGACGCTGATGATTACTTGCAGATCAATCTGTCCAGTCATCGTATAAAGCCCGCCCTGGCAATTTGATTGGCCCGAACGTTTCTTGCCAGATCATAATTACTCCTCAATGGATCGAGTCCAGAACCAAACTTCCGTCCAAAAAATGTTGTGTGCAGAGTTTGGGCTGGCATTCAGGCTGCGATTTTTAAAGGGTACCTATTATGGAGTTTTGAAAATTGCCCTTCATGTAGTGTGTAACATAGATCTAAGTGAACGAAAACATCCTGCAAAGTTTTAAAATGAAAGTTCACCGTATACAAAGTTATTGTCTCTCAAAAGTAAGAGTTGACTCTGGAGTCTCTGATATGATTCGTTCAACGAACGATGCTTTTCCTTTGTCTTAGTCGACGTCAACTTGACAAGTTATTTGAATAAGAAACGCCCACTATTGCGCTCTGAGACGCCAGGGAAAACCGGAAAACAATCATGTTCAACGACACGCTGTGTTTTAAAGTGCGATGCAAAAGCGAACTTTTTTCATCTGCCAGGAGAGGAGCATTTGAAGACTAAGTGGCTACAGTTCATATATACAGGTATACCACACAAGTATAGCCCAAACCTTGTTCTGTGTTCGCGTCATTTTGAAGATGATTGCTTCACAAACCTAAATGCTATAAAGTATGGATTCGTTAGCCGTCCTGATACTGAAGGAAGGATCAGTACCGAGTTTATTCTGACATACTCTACACAGAGAATACCAATCACAGCTTGGCTAGGTCATCTGACCAATCACTGCAGATTAGCGCTCACAGCAAGGCGAGTTTTGGAAAAGGACTCGCTAAACGATTCATATGGGAGTCGGTGAGCAAATCAGGTAAAAATAAATGCATATTATAAGACAACAAAAGGGTTTTTTGTCATTGCATGCTTGTAAAACTTTTGTTGGGGACTCCCAAACAATATTAGGAACATTTTAAATGCCATAATAGGTACCCTTTAAGTTCTTAGGACAACTTTGATACACTTTTTTGATCCAGTTCAAATGTTGACTACAGTATATTATCAAATGTTGAACACGGTCTCTGGCTGTTTTCTTGTCTGGTTGATGCTCCGCAAAACAGCGGCCAGTTTTGCAGTTCATTATAGGTCATGGAAATTCATCTTTTTAGTCAGGGAAAAGCCAGGGAATTTGACACTTGGTTTTGAGTGGGAACCCTGTCTATAGTATGTTTTTGCTAGTATGGACGTCAATAGGTTCCGTCAACTGTCTGTTTACAACATTCTTCAAAATATCTTCATTTGTGTTCAACAGAAGAAAGAAACTCATACAGATTTGAAACAACATGAGGGTGAGAAATTGATGAGAGAATTTTAACTATCGCTTTAGTATTTTTGTGCAAACCTTTATACATTTTTTGAGGTTCTTTGATCAAAGGTCATTGATCAAACAGCATTTATTAGCATTTTCTTAAAAAAAACAACATTTTTAAACATTTGTAGCAAAAACACCTAATACAAGGAATACATTTTTCAATCAAAACTACTTCTCATCTGCATCTGATGATTGAGTTTGGGAAGTGGTTTGTGTCAGGTTTCAATGCCTGGGAAATAAACTCAATTGCACTGAGTAACCAGATAAACACGGTTGCTGTATCAGGCTCTTTGCTGTGACCCCATCATGAGCTCATAGCCTCATACCTCTGAATGTGATTAACCAGTGGTGGTCCTGACTGGCTGACATCACCTCTGACTTAAAGATCCCAACAGTCAGCAGAGTAACCTGAGACCACCATCAAAATTTACAACTGGGTTTAGGTTTAGACAGGCTTTTTTAGTGCAGGTCTTGGATATCTCTTTACATTCTGTTCCTTATAAAACAACCTTTGATGTGACAAACTAAAGGTTTCTCTATCATTTGTGTATATCTTAAAAGATTTGGATGGAGCCATCCACTAAATGGTACCACCTGAGTCATATGTGCCTCCTTTGGTTAAAGAAGGTTAATCAGAGGTTAAAAATGCTAGACATTGTGTATTGTCCAGTCTCCTCTCCCACATATATTCTCCCACGGATCGACCGACTGTGGGAAGGTATGACATCACTGTCTGTTTTCACTTAGTAAATGAATTGTCATTTCGTCTATGTGGTATTTCCATCACACTACATTGAGGTCACAAGCTTTTTGGAGTTGCATTGACATGTGGTAGTTTTACGTAGTTGGTCAGCAAACAACTTTTTATTTTACCCGTGAGGTTCTATTCTAGAAATGCATCTAGCTGTGCATGTAACAGCACTCATGGACAAGAAATGTAGTTTTATTTCAGTCTGTAAACATGTGATTGCATCATTTTCTCCAGGGTCCACACATAGCTTCTGTCACCCTGGCTGCATATGAATGTGGCTCGGTGAACTTCCCTGAGCCACCCTACCCAGCTCAGATAGTGTGTCCGGAAGAGGAGTTCCTAAATGAGAGCGTCTCATTGTGGACCATCATGGCGAAGGTCCGTCTGGAGGCCTGCATGTGGGTGAGTGCTTTCACACCACAGTCTTAGCCCACTACACACAATGCTCCAGCTAATTGAGCTGTTGGGTCTCAGTAGAGCAGGGTTTGGACTAAACTGCTGGAAGTTAACTTTCTGGAATGAGATTCAGCAGGCTGAAATGGCAGCCAGAAAGTGTTGGTCACTCACACTAGTTTTTGAGCATGTGAACATGTTCCAGATCCTGCAACAAGTACAATATCCCCCCACCTTTTTAAATAATTGTATAATTATTATATTATAAATCTATTACATAAAATAAATCTATTTTTATTACAATACATACATCTATATTGCTTTACATTAGGGATGTGCAAAGATTAATCGCATCCAAAATGAAAGTTTGTTTACATAATGTGTGTGTGCTATGTATAATTATTATGTATATGAATGCATGCATGTTTATATTTAAGAAAATGTGTTATTTGTATATAAAGTATTTATATATAATATAGATTCTGTGTGTGTGTGTGTGTATATATATGTATGTATGTGTGTGTATATGTGTGTGTGTGTATATATATATATATATATATATATATATATATATATATATATACACACAAAATAATTATACACAGCACACACACATATATTATGTAAACACAAACTTTTATTTTGGATGTGATTAATCGCAATTAATCTTTGCACACCCCTACTTTAAATGTATATATTTATAGTATTGATAATTATATATTTTTTGTTATAAAAAACCTACTTGAATAACCTTTTTAAAAGTTTAAAATACAAATGTGTGCATTGTTAGTAAAATGTATAAATGTATTATTATAATATCATACATATTATATATATTATTATTATTATTATTATTATTCTAATAATGCATTTATATTTTAAACTTAAAAAATGCATACATTTATATTTTAAACTTAAGGTAATAAGTAGTTATATATATTTTTTTATATAATTAATAATTTTTTTAAAACTTATTACATTTTTATAAGTTTAAATATAAATGTATGCATTATTAGTAAAATAATAATATTATACATAATATTATTATTTTACTAAGATTGCATACATTTGTATTTTAAACTTATAAAAAGGTAATATAAGTAGTTTTTATAACAAAAAATATAATTATCAATATTATAAATATATACATTTAAATTAATGTAAGTACTATGTTTATTTAAAGTATGTATTGTAATAAATATAGATTTATTTTATGTAATAGATTAATAATATAATAATTATAAATAATTTATAAGAAAATATATAATTAATTCGCTTGCTATGTTCTGAGATTAATGCAGCTTCTTAATTGAAGTTTGCATTTTAAAACTATTAACTTTTAATAATGTGAAACTGCCAAAATGAGAAGATCCTCCATGTTTGGTCTTAAGATGCCAATCTGTGTTGTTTTGATTTGATTTATATGCTTTTGGCATATAAATTGACATTTCAATTTCCTAACCTGAACTATGATTAGCAGTGAAAGGCTTCTGCATATTTGCATGTTTTCAAAAACCTAGCATTATCGTCCCAACATAACGTCTTGTTTGTGAAAACTTGCAGAAGCTGATTTTTATGATGCACTTTTGTCTTCTTTAGGCTCATAATGTGTGACTGTGTTTTCAGGGTGCGGGCACGGCTATTGGAGAGCTGCCTCCTTACTTCATGGCGCGGGCGGCACGGCTTTCTGGAGCAGATCCTGACGATGAGGATTATGAGGAATTTGAGGAGATGCTGGAGCAGGCACAGAGCGCACAGGTCTGGATTTCATCTCAGAAGTTCATGTCATATACTTGACCCCTGTGTCCAAACTAACAGTTCATTAGGATCTCCGGTAGATGTTCAAAGCTCAACTAACTATTTCCTTCTAGTGGTCATGCCTTTATGAAGCTGACAGTGATGCCCCCATGATGCAGCAGATACTGTATCCTGTTGATGGGAGGGGGGCCTGTATCCTATTCCCATGAGTCCCCACTATTGTGGTTCACTCATGCAGGTCACATGATTTCTTGGAAGGGCTCTTCCCTGACTTCCAGTAAACCCTTTGAGCAGCGGGTGACTCAGAGTCAGAGCTTCCCTTTAATCATTGCCTCTTAGTGTCTAAGTGGGACCCCACATATTCTGTGCCTTCACACAACACTTTTAATTGGTCATCTTTAATAACGTTGTATTCCACCAAGATTGGTGATTATTGCCACCCTTTTTTTAATTGTGGCAGAGTAATTGTTTTATGTGACTTTTATTTTTAGGCATAATGTTAAATGTTTTCTTGGTTTTGCATTAAAATATTGTAAAGTAGCTGAAAGCTGATTCCAGAAATTGTTCTTCTAAAATGATTTAAAATATGTAATTTTATGGTAAAAAAGGAGTGCATATATTACAGTAATATTTGTATTATAATATTTAACATTATATTATTATTTAATATAATATTTTGTTTTATATAAACACATTTTTTAAAACCATTACCTATTTTACAGTATATAACTAATAACTAAAAAAGGTGTAGATTGTTTAGTCCTTGCAGACTTATGATCACTTTTCCATGCCAAGTCTACATTTTTTTTTAATTGTCAAATTTCTTACAGGATTTTGCTTCAAGAGCCAAGCTTGCAGTGCAAATATGGTGCAGAAAGTTGGATTTTTTGGAATTCTGGCTTGTGCCTCTGTAAGTTATTTAGTTTTTAATAATTGCTTGGTTCGTAATTGCAAAATTTACATGGTTTCTATTTGCAGCCCTAAACATATGGAATTATTAATCAATTATATAGGCTACATTGCACGTTCAGAGCTGTTATAAGCGCGCAAGTTCCCGTCCGAACTGAACAAACCAATTATCAGCGCAATATGACAGAACCCCAATTTATTTACATGCATTGTACAGATATTACATTGTGATAAGATTTGCGTGATAATCGATAAAATAATGTGTAACCCATTTGAATTCTGTCGAAATTTACTACTTTAAAACGCTATATAGAAAGTCAAACATGATCTGAAACAGCCACATGAACTAAAAAGACTGATGAAAAGAGAAAACATAATCTTGATCACAAAACATAATCTCAGACTTGCGTGCCATCCAGAAACTTGCTCTCTACAGGTGAACGTCGTCTTTGTGGTGCCATCTCAAAGAGGTACAAAATCTCTTTCTCTGATTTTGTAATATTAACACTATCTTCTATTCTATATCCATTATCTTTATTATTATTATTAATTTCTTATTTTAAAGTACACATACTGCGTTAGTAAACTGGAAGGGTCAAAGCACTTGCATATTGTTGTCCTTTTGTTACCTTTTGTTAGTTTAAACCCTGTAAGTCAAAATTAAGTATGTGTTCTGAGTTTGTCACACTACAGAAAAATGTGTTGTTAGCCACCCAGCCAAATTTGAATGATAAAAAAGCCAGCAAGTACATAAAATAAGCTATCAAAATCTTGAAAAATGAGCAGTTATCTCTGTTCTCAAATGCTGGGGGTGTGTCCGCTGGCTGTGTGGAAACCACGCCCACTGTGACCGGTAAGGCTATCGACGGTGATATTAGCTGATACTGCTTATCGTCATCAAATAGGGGTGTGTCCAGGAGCTCATGGGCTCCAGTGTGTCATCGAGCCCTGTTTTAGCCCCGCCCAAACAATCCGTAAAATAGCAATGGTGAAAAACTGTTTAACGGTTCTAGCTTCACAATTCAGTACTTCAGTTCACAGTCTTTGTAATATGTTTTAGCAATACATATGTAACATTTATAATGTGTCTAGAACTTTTTTGTAGAATTGCCTTTACAGGGACTTTAACTGCTTCTGTTGTTACTCAAATTTCTACAAGTCGCTTTGGATAAAAGCATCTGATAAATGAATAAATGTAAATGTTGTGTAAAATGAAAAATAAATAAATGATGGCCTTCAGAAATTCTGAGATGACAGAATCAATTAGAGCCTGGTGAACTGTTAAGTTACTAAGATAAACTATTTTGAAATGTTACGAAAGCTGCGTAAATGTTAGTTTGACTTCCCATGGCATTTTGAAGTTAAACATTCTTTCAAACTGATAAGGATCTCATCATATATCCTGTAAACAAGTAATTGTTAACAAGGCTATTACTTGTTTGCAGTTATATTATCAACCGAACTTTGCATGTAAGGATGGTAACACATAAGAATATTTAGCAAAAAAAAATAAATGCATAAATCTCTGGAACCTCGCTAACATGGGTCACACGCATGATTCACAGTAGCTTATATAATAAAATGTGTTATAGTTTGTTTAATGTATACTGGGGGTGTTGGAATACTTTTTTCAAATGTATTTGTCAGATTATTGTCTTTTGATGCATATCATTACTTATACATATCTGTTTCTCAGATCCCAAATCCTTTGTTTGACCTGGCTGGAATCACCTGTGGTCATTTCCTGATTCCATTTTGGACCTTCTTTGGAGCGACTCTCATCGGAAAGGCCGTTATTAAAGATGCACATTCAGGTAATCGGAGAGTAAAAAAACAAATGTTAAACACTTTTTGAGTGCGTCATTCCTAAAGAGGTGATTCCCATAATTCTCCAAGTATTCCTTCAGTTATTGTGTGCCGTTGGATCATCAAAGACAGACCTTTGCATGTGGCTCTTTTGAGTTTAAATGTTGACTCAGCAGATTCTAGACAGCGGTGCATCTGATGTCTACAGAGCTGCTCATGTCATCCAAATGATCAAATCATGAGCGGGAGTGAGTCAGTGATCTCATTCGGGTGTCACTGTCTCCTCACTTCTCGCTGTCTCTTAAGACACTATCTGCGCCCCCCTCCTCAAATTAATCTGCTACATTTGCCTTTCTTGAGGAACATTCCGTTGATTCTATTGTATGACGGTGTTTATCCACTTTTTGTCTCTCTACAGAAACTATTTGTTATCATAACATTCAGCAAGCACATAGTGGAGCAGATGGTCACTTTGATCGGGTGAGTAATGACACCACACTGAGGTGAATATGACACCCTGTGTAAACAATGGTAAACATTGTAGTGTACAAACAAGAACTACATGAATCAATAACACCTGAATTTAGAGTTGTCATGCAAATCCTGAAGATGAGTGGCAATTCAAAATGCTTTTTAGAGATGCAAAAATAAATATATTATTAATTTTCTTTTTTGCATGTGAATTATCAAATAGATACAGGCTTGATCCATGTTTAAAAAATCTTACCAACCCTAAACTTTTGAACAGTAGTGCATAGACTAATAAAAGAGTCATTTTTTTGCCAGTTAGAAACAAATGTCATTGTAACATGTAAATGCACTAGGGGAAACTAAAAAAAGGATCTAGCAGAGTTTATTGAACTCTTTCATGAACTGTGGGCAGCTCATTTTTAACGTTTGCATGCAGAATCCTCTCAGACAGTCATATGCTTACCATTGTTTAGTCTGAATCATCTAAGAATTGCATATAGTTTCTGTTCCTCTCATACCACTGATATAGGTCGGTGAATGGCTAAATATGTCCAGGTTACATTTCACTCCAAAATCAGTAAGAAAGATATGTTGCTTTATCTAATTTTAAGATTGAAAAGGTCTTCTCTTATTCTTCTATTGTGAGATTATTTTTGACATTTAATAGGCGTGTTCAACTTGAAGCCGTGCTGTGCTGATCCGAATTTGGTGCATGACATACAGCTGGTGTCTCCATATGCTTTCCAAGCCGAGACACACCTAATGACAGAATTATGACAATAAGTCATTTATGACGACGCTTTCCCGCCATTGGCAGAATTTTCTGGAATTCCATGATTTCACTGTTATACAGTAGGGGGCGCTATTACACATCCTGAAATGTACACAGAATCTTCGATCAAAACACAGTTGAACAAGGAGCAGAAACAAGAGATTGAAGCATTGATTAAACGGATATAAAATAATGTGATCATTACACGGCACATAAATCTAAACTGCCTAACATTACCGCATTAAATCTCAACCCAGGAAGTGGTAGGCCCGATATAGGACTGTGCAAGCATTAGGGGGTGTTGATGGACTTAATCTACTCAGTTAGTTGGTTTTTTTTTATTAAGTTAATTTCTTTTGATGTATTGCATGTTCAGATATTCATACAACAAACTATTGTTGTGAAATTGATAAAATATTGGCGGGAAAGAGAAGACTTAATTGCATTAAATGACCTTATTAACTATGTAATGTTTTAGTGTGAAATGTGACCATAAGATTGACCTTACTTAACCCTGTTTGTACCACATGCTGAGCCCACTTATTAGTTAGCTTGAGATGTATTCACCATTTATGGAGATGACTGTGCACAGACATGTAGTAGCTGAGTGACTCAAAGTAGAGATGTGGTCTCCATGTTGGCACTTTTAACGGCACTCAAAAGCAAAAATCAAAATGAACTGTTCATCTTCTGAATGAGTCACAATTGTAGCTTCATAAAGAAAGAACATCATAATTATGATCTAAGAATGTGGTCACATGATCTGGACAAGATCCTTTGATTTGATGAGCTGCTCAAACTTGAGGTTCTTAATCATTAGCCTGTTTGTGGTGGTCATGTGACTTGAGACGGTAACATTCAGAATTGGTTTTCTGGTTCCTTTTTCAGCAGTATTTCTTTGCTTTTTTGATGTAATAAAGACATGGTAATTGCACCTTGAACTGGAAAGATGTGTGGTGATCCTACATGATGGTTTGGTTTCACTGACATTCTCCCTCCCCCATCTCCCCCCCCAAAAAAATCTGAGCGGTCCTTCCTACATCGATGCAGTGACTGACACAATATTGAGTCACTTCCTCATTAATTGCTTTAGAGCAGTTCCTGCATAAACCTCTCTGCTATAAGTGAGGGTTCAGAGATCTGGTGCTTCATTCTTCTGGAGGCTTCACTGATGGAAAGCTGTTGTGCGCTTTGGGAGATCTAGTCGACTTCTGGCTGCTTCCATTCTTGGTAAGACTTTGCTAATCATTTCTTAATTTTTTTGGACAGTATTATCCCTGGAGTTGGAGCATCTCTTCAGAAACCTTTTAGGGAGTACTTGGAAGCCCAAAGAGCCAAGCTTCATAATCCAGCCAGCGAAGGAACTGGAGCGGTAAAAATCAATCAATGATTTTTTAAAATGTTTTTATTTTATTTTTTATAAATATAGATTTTAATTTATTTTATTATTATTCTAATTGTTTATTTCTGCTAATTATTATTTTATTTTTAATTCGTGTTTATTTGCGCATTTTATTTTTTACTTTTTTAACATGAAACAGGAAAAAAATATACTGTGTATATATAGAAATACACATATGCAATGTATGTGTATATATATACATATACATATATATATATATATATTTGCTTATTTAATTTTTGTCTTTTTTTATTTTAAATATAATATTGGTTTAACATAACTTTGAAAAACACATTATTTATTAAGACCAATTTAATTTGACCTTAAAATCTTGTAATCTTTAAACCAAGTAATTCAGAAAATATTTTTATTTTTATATACGTTTTTTTTTTTTTCTTTTTCCCCAGTGCAGGGTGAAAGCCTGGCTCTCGTGGGTATTTGAGAAATTGGTGCTGGTCATGGTGTGCTATTTTATTCTGTCCATCATTAACTCCATGGCACAGAGCTACGGCAAGCGTCTCCAGCAGAAGAAGTACTCGGAGGAGAAAACTAAATGAACGGACTCACTGAAAAACATCTCGCGCTCCTGTTTTGGAACCTACGAAATATTTAAGCTAAAACTGCTACATGAGCACTGATTTGTGTGCGCTTCTGTATGTTAACGTTCATTCAGATCCCTTTAGTTACGTGAAGTCCCTCTTCATTTGTCTGTAGTGTGCACTACTATTTAAAATCAGATTTAACATTTCTAGACAATTTTGTCTTTACAGAACCAAGGCAGTCTTGCTAACAGGCTGTGTGGGGTCATATTTGTTGCAATGCCTTATGCAACATTTGGAGGTCATGCTTCCATTGAAGTGAATACAGTTCTTAATCGATAGATTGACTTATTTAATTTCTAACATACAGGTATGGATGGGCAGGGTCTTTTTTGCGAGGTGTTGTGATTGGAATTTTCAGGGATAGTTTTTTTTAATCAATATTGATGTCATTTTGTATTTCTTTAACTGTTTAAAAGAGGATAGCAATATCAACTCAGATCATTGTGGTTTCTAAATAGTTTGCACATCTTGTAAATAATGTTTTGACTATACGCACATGTTTATTCTCCAGAGATCTTAAACCAAAATGTCACAAACTAGTGGATGTAACTTTTAACTCAAGAAACTGAAGATGTGATATTTGCATTTGTTTGTGCATTTCAACCTTTGACATTTTAACTAAAACCACAAGTTGATCCATAATTTCCTCTTTTCTTATTTTGGGCTGAAATATTTGTGTGGCTAACTATTAATTTCTCTCAGAAGCCAACATTAAATTGATTAATACATCTGCTGTGTTGCATGCGCGTTTTACGTTAATCTGTGAATTATCCACCCTCTTCTCCCAAAAAAAAAAAACTATGAAAATGAACTTCTTTGGATTCAGACCAATGGGTGATGAGTTGTGATGCAGCCCAAAAGCAGGTATGTGAAAGGCTATGAATTATCTACCCATCTGTCTGTCTATCTATCTTTGTTCTGTCTATTCTTCTATCCATTTTACTCATTCTGTATGCCGTTTTTTTGTCTTCATCTATCTATATATCCATCTATTAGTCATTCTATGTCAGATCGTTTGTCGTTGTGTCTGTCATTCTATCTCCCATCCTGTCTGTCGTCCTGTTTGTTTGATCTGTTCTATTTCTGTCTGTTTCTCTGTCTCAGACAGCTTATGAACTCACTTTTCAGTACTATGTTGTGCTCATATACCCTCAAGTGTCCCATTCTGTCAGGTAGCTTATCAGACTGGTGTTGGCTGTAATTCATATGGCAACAGCAGTCTAATAGGCTGCCTGAAATTTTGGGATTTGCCACCATCTGCATGTTTTCATAGCCTGAATTTTGCCATAAATTTTGTACTGAACAATATTCACTAACTGGTGAATGTTCTCTCACAGTGTGCGACAGGTCTGAGCATTTAATGGATTATTTCCTGGTTTGTGGAGGGCAGATGAATTGTATGTGATTATATTTAAGTACAACAAATATTTAGCTTTTTTATTGTAGACCAATTATAAATGTAGTGGTAAGATCAATCACATTTTTTTATTGCATTTAGCTATTTCTTTAGGAGAAATTTGTCGAGGCCAATTATATATTTTACATTTCATTATAAAAAACATTGTTGTGATTGTGATTAAAAAGCACTTTATAGTGTTGCTAGTGTTTTTTTCCCATCATTTCTTTAAGCCATTAGCACCAAAGCCTAGCATGTGAACACTTCTTCATTGCGTATTCAAAAGGTCATTGGGTTTTTATGGGGCTTCTGTGTTGTTTGTGACGGCTCATTGATGCTTCATAATGCTACAAAATGCATTTACCAGAGCCGTTGAAAAATTGTGAAACTGCTGTTTTTTTTTTGTTTGTTTTTTTTCCAAAGAGATCGATTGTGCCGATCTTAAACCACGTGACCGCGTGACGGTTAGATCGAGATCATGTTGCAACTTTTCAACGGCTCTGGTTCAAGGTGAGGAGTTGCTAAAAAATAAGAAAAAAATGTTACCAATCCATTTTTACAGTCTATGTACCACCAATCGCATATTAGACAGACCGAGATGAATCCAAAGACAAGACGGAAACAAAAACCTCTCTCCGGCTACTACTGTTGTATGAAACATCTCTCAGAGATTTATTCACTATTCAATATCCAATAACTCAAAATATGACTTTTTCAATTGCAATATATCAACAATTAACAAAAATGGGTAATAATAATGATTTTAAAAAACAATTGTAATTGGTAATCAATATTTTGTATTACATATACAAAAACAATTCCAAACAAATACAAATAAAAGTTGCTCTGAAAAGAATCAGAAACACTAAAAACCTGACAATCATTAATTGTATAATCAGCAGTCATAAATAATAAGAGACAAACAAAAAACAGAGAAAGAGATTGCCAATACCAATGAAATGCAGGCGATCTGTAATCATAAGTAGTAAGGTAATCATTAAAAAAAAATCAGGAATCGGATAGTAATAAAAATATATATTTTTTAAAAAATCTAAATGAATACGGCCAGATGTTTGTGCTTCCTTTGAAGCTCAGGTGCTCTTTGAATTATTTTCAAATTTTAATGGGGAAAAAAAAAACCCAGGGGCAAACGGAGACATTTTGAAAGTCTTATTTTTACAGTTCAACTTATGCTGACACTGCAGAATGGATATTCATAAGTGGCTCTGAAAAAATGAATTAGCATCACAATTAAACATTGCTTTTATTTTGTTGAAATATATTTAAAGTATTCAAGTACTTACAAATGATCTATGGTAAAGTTAGATAAACAAATATTTGTATATCACAAAAATTATTTAACTGCCTTATTTTAACAAAATATATATTCTCCAGTAGGCCAGTTAAATCATATAATATGAATCCGTATTGTCAAGTTTTCATGATAAGCTGATTATGATAGGTGTGTGTAGCTGGAGATGATCTGCTCTAGTGCAGAAACTGCTCCAGAAAATCCTCCTCAGAGATTCCAAAACTTTGTATACTGATGAAACATAAGCCCTACAGGGGGAAAAAAGAAGAAAAATAGTAATAAAAAAAGACACTACAGAAATGTTTCCAGAATTTGCTACTGTATATCTCACCTTGAGAGGCAAACATGTTCCAAGCCTTCCTGACTATATTGTCCAGTGGTTTTAAAAGGGACTGGCTGTTACTGACCAAAGTGGCAGACTTTTCCATATCCATTGAAGTGACAGGGGAGTTCCATGTGCTGAAACAATTTTCTGTTTTTACAGTGACATGGCACATATAACGCAGGATCCTTAAAACCATCTGTTGATTAAAGTATTTTTCATGTTAGTTTCAATCCACCTTATGTGACCACACTACCATAGGCTAGATATATAAAGGCTATTGTGATTAATTTCCAACAATGAATCATGAATTTGTTGATCATAAACCTTTTATTTTAATTTCACAATAAAATGTATAATGTTCAAACTCATTGCATAACTGCATTTGAAGAAAAATAAACAACAGTTTTCTGTTGCCTTGTGCAAACTTATTCAATAGAATTAGACTTCAAGAATGACACTGTGACAAAATCTGCAGCCATCTGATGAACATCAAACACATGTCCATCAAGTGACATTAATAGGGTGATCCGCTCACCAGCTGGGCAGTGTGCTTCAGCCCGCTTATACTGCTGATTCACCCTGCCATTAACAACAGAAACCCCATAGGTACAAATGCCTCACAGTTCACGGTCCAATTTCAGAGTCGTCAGGCAAAAATGACATTCCTTTACCAGTGTTTATCTGCTCTCTACAGACTACCGTATCTCTGGTGTGTGTACCCAGTACAAACTGCTCAGCTTGAGTAACATTCCTCAGATGTCCACTACGTCTCTGGCCTACAGTGTGTTTACTGTGGCTTACTCAGCATCACGTCAAATGCTCATTCGCGAGCTGCCAGGATGGAAGAAGGTGAATGCTGTGATGTCACATACTCGGATTCATGTAATATTAGGATGATGCTTTATATATTGACTGCATTACAGAAGAAATGCAAAATATTACTTTCATTGATTGTCTACATTAATGGTTTTGTGGAACTAAATGCTTTATTTTTTAAAGGAATTGACTGGACAGTAAACGTCACATCTGGTGAGATAGCTGCACAAACAGTAGGCATAAAAGTTTCAATTCGTCACTTGCTAATCTTCTAATACTGCGGGGAAAGCACTGTATCTACTGGACAGTTACAGCAAGTAGCCCTTTAATGTACTTGGATCCATTAACAAGCATTTTAAAGGTACACTGTAACTTTTAGCCTCTAGTGGTTAAAAAAACCAAACTGTTGCATTTTGTGGAAGTACATTGTTTTGGTTGTGCTTAAGAGTCATAACGATTTAGATGGAAAGGATCTCAAGCTGACTGAGCTTTATCGCATTAATAGACATGATACTTTCTTGAAAATAAATTTCAGAACAGCACTACAACAACCATAATGAAATGAACATTCACAATAGATAATGCTTTCCAAATGAGCTTGTGATAAAGCTACATTTGGCAATTTATGTGTATGATAAAATACTTCAACTGTTGAGTAATAAAAATGCCATCTAGGGTTTGTACGTTTGTAAAAAGCCTGGAAAAGTTATGGGATTTGAAAAATGCAAATTCCCAGGCCTGGAAGGTTTTGCAAAAAATTAAAAAACCCAGAAAGTTTTTGAAAAGTCATTGAATTTTAATTTTTTAAAATCATTTTAACACAGCATAACGTGATTAAAAAAGAATTTAATTTAAAAAAAAAAATTGTTTTGCACTTTTATCTGAAAGAACATTCTCGAAGTCTAATTCTATTGAATAAGTTTGCACAAGGCAACAGAAAACTGTTGTTTATTTTTCTTCAAATGCAGTCTATGCCGATGAGTTTTGAACGTTTATATGTTTTATTTGTTGAAATTAAAAATAAAAGGTATTATAAACTAAACAAATTCATGATTCATTGTTGGTAAATTAATCACGATAGCCTTTATATATCTAGCCTATGTGGTAGTGTTGGTCACATAAGGTGGATTGGAAACTAACATGAAAAATACTTTAATCAACAGATGGTTTTAAGGATCCTGCTGTATATGTGCCGTGGCTTTAAAAACAGAAAATTGTTTCAGCACATGGAACTCCCCTGTAGCTTTTAATGTATGAAAAGTCTGCCACTTTGGTCAGTAACAGCCAGTCCCTTTTAAAACCACTGGACAATATAGTCAGGGAAGGCTTGGAACATGTTTGCCTCAAGGTCAAGATGTACAGTAGCAGTAATTCTGGAAACATTTCTGTAGTGTCTTTTTTTATTACTATTTTTCTTCTTTTTTCCCCCTGTAGGGCTTATGTTTCATCTAGTATACAAAGTTTGGAATCTCTGAGGAGGATTTTCTGGACAGTTTCAACACTAGAGCAGATCATCTCCAGCTACACACACCTATCATAATCAGCTTATCATAAAAATTTGACAATAGCGGATTCATATTATATGATTTAACTGGCCTCTGGAGACATATATTTTGTTAAAATAGGGCAGTTAAATAATTTTGTGATATACAAATATTTGTTTATCTAACTTTACCATAGATCATTTGTAAGTATTTGAATACTTTAAATATATTTCAACAAAATAAAAGCAATGTTTAATTGTGATGCTAATTCATTTTTTCAAGCCACTTATGAATATCCATTCTGCAGTGTCAGCATAAGTTGAACTGTAAAAATAAGACTTTCAAAATGTCTCCGTTTGCCCCTGGGTTTTTTTTTTCCCCATTAAAATTTGAAAATAATTCAAAGAGCACCTGAGCTTCAAAGGAAGCACAAACATCTGGCCGTATTCATTTAGATATTTTTAAAAAATATATATTTTTAGTTACTATTCATCCCTGATTTTTTTTTTAATGATTACCTTACTACTTATGATTACAGATCGCCTGCATTTCATTGGTATTGGCAATCTCTTTCTCTGTTTTTTGTTTGTCTCTTATTATTTATGACTGCTGATTATACAATTAATGATTGTCAGGTTTTTAGTGTTTCTGATTCTTTTCAGAGCAACTTTTATTTGTATTTGTTTGGAATTGTTTTTGTATATGTAATACAAAATATTGATTACCAATTACGATTGTTTTTTAAAATCATTATTATTACCCATTTTTGTTAATTGTCGATATATTGCAATTGAAAAAGTCATATTTTGAGTTATTGGATATTGAATAGTGAATAAATCTCTGAGAGATGTTTCATACAACAGTAGTAGCCGGAGAGAGGTTTTTGTTTCCGTCTTGTCTTTGGATTCATCTCGGTCTGTCTAATATGCGATTGGTGGTACATAGACTGTAAAAATGGATTGGTAACATTTTTTCTTATTTTTTAGCAACTGCTCACCTTGAACCAGAGCCGTTGAAAAGTTGCAACATGATCTCGATCTAACCGTCACGCGGTCACGTGGTTTAAGATTCGGCACAATCGATCTCTTTGGAAAAAAAACAAACAAAAAAAAAACAGCAGTTTCACAATTTTTCAACGGCTCTGGTAAATGCATTTTGTAGCATTATGAAGCATCAATGAGCCGTCACAAACAACACAGAAGCCCCATAAAAACCCAATGACCTTTTGAATACGCAATGAAGAAGTGTTCACATGCTAGGCTTTGGTGCTAATGGTTTAAAGAAATGATGGGAAAAAAACACTAGCAACACTATAAAGTGCTTTTTAATCACAATCAAACAATGTTTTTTATAATGAAATGTAAAATATATAATTGGCCTCGACAAATTTCTCCTAAAGAAATAGCTAAATGCAATAAAAAAATGTGATTGATCTTACCACTACATTTATAATTGGTCTACAATAAAAAAGCTAAATATTTGTTGTACTTAAATATAATCACATACAATTCATCTGCCCTCCACAAACCAGGAAATAATCCATTAAATGCTCAGACCTGTCGCACACTGTGAGAGAACATTCACCAGTTAGTGAAGTATTGTTCAGTACAAAATTTATGGCAGAAATTCAGGCTATGAAAACATGCAGATGGTGGCAAATCCCAAAATTTCAGGCAGCCTATTAGACTGCTGTTGCCATATGAATTACAGCCAACACCAGTCTGATAAGCTACCTGACAGAATGGGACACTTGAGGGTATATGAGCACAACATAGTACTGAAAAGTGAGTTCATAAGCTGTCTGAGACAGAGAAACAGACAGAAATAGAACAGATCAAACAAACAGGACGACAGACAGGATGGAGATAGAATGACAGACACAACGACAAACTGATCTGACATAGAATGACTAATAGATGGATATATAGATAGATGAAGACAAAAAAACGGCATACAGAATGAGTAAAATGGATAGAAGAATAGACAGAACAAAGATAGATAGACAGACAGATGGGTAGATAATTCATAGCCTTTCACATACCTGCTTTTGGGCTGCATCCAACTCATCACCCATTGGTCTGAATCCAAAGAAGTTCATTTTCATAGTTTTTTTTTTTTGGGAGAAGAGGGTGGATAATTCACAGATTGACGTAAAACGCGCATGCAACACAGCAGATGTATTAATCAATTTAATGTTGGTTCTGAGAGAAATTAATAGTTAGCCACACAAATATTTCAGCCCAAAATAAGAAAAGAGGAAATTATGGATCAACTTGTGGTTTTAGTTAAAATGTCAAAGGTTGAAATGCACAAACAAATGCAAATATCACATCTTCAGTTTCTTGAGTTAAAAGTTACATCCACTAGTTTGTGACATTTTGGTTTAAGATCTCTGGAGAATAAACATGTGCGTATAGTCAAAACATTATTTACAAGATGTGCAAACTATTTAGAAACCACAACTGATCTTGATGTTGATATTGCTATCCTCTTTTAAACAGTTAAAGAAATACAAAATGACATCAATATTGATTAAAAAAAACTATCCCTGAAAATTCCAATCACAACACCTCGCAAAAAAGACCCTGCCCATCCATACCTGTATGTTAGAAATTAAATAAGTCAATCTATTGATTAAGAACTGTATTCACTTTCAATGGAAGCATGACCTCCAAATGTTGCATAAGGCATTGCAACAAATATGACCCCACACAGCCTGTTAGCAAGACTGCCTTGGTTCTGTAAAGACAAAATTGTCTAGAAATGTTAAATCTGATTTTAAATAGTAGTGCACACTACAGACAAATGAAGAGGGACTTCACGTAACTAAAGGGATCTGAATGAACGTTAACATACAGAAGCGCACACAAATCAGTGCTCATGTAGCAGTTTTAGCTTAAATATTTCATAGGTTCCAAAACAGGAGCGCGAGATGTTTTTCAGTGAGTCCGTTCATTTAGTTTTCTCCTCCGAGTACTTCTTCTGCTGGAGACGCTTGCCGTAGCTCTGTGCCATGGAGTTAATGATGGACAGAATAAAATAGCACACCATGACCAGCACCAATTTCTCAAATACCCACGAGAGCCAGCTTTCACCCTGCACGGGGAAAAAGAAAGAAAAAAAAACGTATATAAAAATAAAAATATTTTCTAATTACTTGGTTTAAAGATTACAAGATTTTAAGGTCAAATTAAATTGGTCTTAATAAATAATGTGTTTTTCAAAGTTATGTTAAACCAATATTATATTTAAAATAAAAAAAGACAAAAATTAAATAAGCAAATATATATATATATATATATATATATATATATATATATATATATATATATATATATATATATGTATATATGTATATATATACACATACATTGCATATGTGTATTTCTATATATACACAGTATATTTTTTTCCTGTTTCATGTTAAAAAAGTAAAAAATAAAATGCGCAAATAAACACGAATTAAAAATAAAATAATAATTAGCAGAAATAAACAATTAGAATAATAATAAAATAAATTAAAATTCTATATTTATAAAAAATAAAATAAAAACATTTTAAAAAATCATTGATTGATTTTTACCGCTCCAGTTCCTTCGCTGGCTGGATTATGAAGCTTGGCTCTTTGGGCTTCCAAGTACTCCCTAAAAGGTTTCTGAAGAGATGCTCCAACTCCAGGGATAATACTGTCCAAAAAAATTAAGAAATGATTAGCAAAGTCTTACCAAGAATGGAAGCAGCCAGAAGTCAACTACGATCTCCCAAAGCGCACAACAGCTTTCCATCAGTGAAGCCTCCAGAAGAATGAAGCACCAGATCTCTGAACCCTCACTTATAGCAGAGAGGTTTATGCAGGAACTGCTCTAAAGCAATTAATGAGGAAGTGACTCAATATTGTGTCAGTCACTGCATCGATGTAGGAAGGACCGCTCAGATTTTTTTGGGGGGGGAGATGGGGGAGGGAGAATGTCAGTGAAACCAAACCATCATGTAGGATCACCACACATCTTTCCAGTTCAAGGTGCAATTACCATGTCTTTATTACATCAAAAAAGCAAAGAAATACTGCCTGAAAAAGGAACCAGAAAACCAATTCTGAATGTTACCGTCTCAAGTCACATGACCACCACAAACAGGCTGATGATTAAGAACCTCAAGTTTGAGCAGCTCATCAAATCAAAGGATCTTGTCCAGATCATGTGACCACATTCTTAGATCATAATTATGATGTTCTTTCTTTATGAAGCTACAATTGTGACTCATTCAGAAGATGAACAGTCATTTCGTTTTTGCTTTTGAGTGCCGTCGAAAAGTGCCAACATGGAGACCACATCTCTACTTTGCAGTCACTCAGCTACTACATGTCTGTGCACAGTCATTCTCCATAAATGGTGAATACATCTCAAGCTAACTAATAAGTGGGCTCAGCATGTGGTACAAACAGGGTTAAGTAAGGTCGAATCTTATGGTCACATTTCACACTAAAACATTACATAGTTAATAAGGTCATTTAATGCAATTAAGTCTTCTCTTTCCCGCCAATATTTTATCAATTTCACAACAATAGTTTGTTGTATGAATATCTGAACATGCAATACATCAAAAGAAATTAACTTAATAAAAAAAAACCAACTAACTCAATTCATTAAGTCCATCAACACCCCCTAATGCTTGCACAGTCCTATATCGGGCCTACCACTTCCTGGGTTGAGATTTAATGCGGTAATGTTAGGCAGTTTAGATTTATGTGCCGTGTAATGATCACATTATTTCATATCCGTTTAATCAATGCTTCAATCTCTTGTTTCTGCTCCTTGTTCAACTGTGTTTTGATCGAAGATTCTGTGTACATTTCAGGATGTGTAATAGCGCCCCCTACTGTATAACAGTGAAATCATGGAATTCCAGAAAATTCTGCCAATGGCGGGGAAGCGTCGTCATAAATGACTTATTGTCATAATTCTGTCATTAGGTGTGTCTCGGCTTGGAAAGCATATGGAGACACCAGCTGTATGTCATGCACCAATTCGGGTCAGCACAGCACGGCTTCAAGTTGAACACGCCTATTAAATGTCAAAAATAATCTCACAATAGAAGAATAAGAGAAGACCTTTTCAATCTTAAAATTAGATAAAGCAACATATCTTTCTTACTGATTTTGGAGTGAAATGTAACCTGGACATATTTAGCCATTCACGACCTATATCAGTGGTATGAGAGGAACAGAAACTATATGCGATTCTTAGATGATTCAGACTAAACAATGGTAAGCATATGACTGTCTGAGAGGATTCTGCATGCAAACGTTAAAAATGAGCTGCCCACAGTTCATGAAAGAGTTCAATAAACTCTGCTAGATCCTTTTTTAGTTTCCCCTAGTGCATTTACATGTTACAATGACATTTGTTTCTAACTGGCAAAAAAATGACTCTTTATTAGTCTATGCACTACTGTTCAAAAGTTTAGGGTTGGTAAGATTTTTTAAACATGGATCAAGCCTGTATCTATTTGATAATTCACATGCAAAAAAGAAAATTAATAATATATTTATTTTTGCATCTCTAAAAAGCATTTTGAATTGCCACTCATCTTCAGGATTTGCATGACTACTCTAAATTCAGGTGTTATTGATTCATGTAGTTCTTGTTTGCACACTACAATGTTTACCATTGTTTACACAGGGTGTCTATTTCACCTCAGTGTGGTGTCATTACTCACCCGATCAAAGTGACCATCTGCTCCACTATGTGCTTGCTGAATGTTATGATAACAAATAGTTTCTGTAGAGAGACAAAAAGTGGATAAACACCGTCATACAATGAATCAACGGAATGTTCCTCAAGAAGGCAAATGTAGCAGATTAATTTGAGGAGGGGGGCGCAGATAGTGTCTTTAAGAGACAGCGAGAAGTGAGGAGACATGACACCCGATGAGAATCACCTGACTCACTCCCGCTCATGATTTGATCATTTGGATGACATGAGCAGCTCTGTAGACATCAGATGCACCGCTGTCTAGAATCTGCTGAGTCAACATTTTAAACTCAAAAGAGCCACATGCAAAGGTCTGTCTTTGATGATCCAACGGCACCAATCAACTGAAGAATACTTGGAGAACTATGGGAATCACCTCTTTAGGAATGACGCACTCAAAAAGTGTTTAACATTTGTTTTTTTACTCTCCGATTACCTGAATGTGCATCTTAATAACGGCCTTTCCGATGAGAGTCGCTCCAAAGAAGGTCCAAAATGGAATCAGGAATGACCACAGGTGATTCCAGCCAGGTCAAACAAAGGATTTGGGATCTGAGAAACAGATATGTATAAGTAATGATATGCATCAAAAGACAATAATCTGACAAATACATTTGAAAAAAAGTATTCCAACACCCCCAGTATACATTAAACAAACTATAACACATTTATTATATAAGCTACTGTGAATCATGCGTGTGATCCCATGTTAGCGAGGTTCCAGAGATTTATGCATTTATTTTTTTTTGCTAAATATTCTTATGTGTTACCATCCTTACATGCAAAGTTGGTTGATAACTATGTAACTGCAAACAAGTAATAGCCTTGTTAACAATTACTTGTTTACAGGATATATGATGAGATCCTTATCAGTTTGAAAGAATGTTTAACTTCAAAATGCCATGGGAAGTCAAACTAACATTCACGTAGCTTTCGTAACATTTCAAAATAGTTTATCTTATAACTTAACAGTTCACCAGGCTCTAATTGATTCTGTCATCTCAGAATTTCTGAAGGCCATCATTTATTTATTTTTCATTTTACACAACATTTACATTTATTCATTTATCAGATGCTTTTATTCCAAAGCGACTTGAGAAATTTGAGTACAACAGAAGCAGTTAAAGTCCCTGTAAAGGCAATTCTACAAAAAAGTTCTAGACACATTATAAATGTTACATATGTATTGCTAAAACATATTACAAAGACTGTGAACTGAAGTACTGAATTGTGAAGTTAGAACCGTTAAACAGTTTTTCACCATTGCTATTTTACGGATTGTTTGGGCGGGGCTAAAACAGGGCTCGATGACTGCACTGGAGCCCATGAGCTCGTGGACACACCCCTATTTGATGACGATAAGCAGTATCAGCTAATATCACCGTCGATAGCTTTCCCGACGAGTGGGCGTGGTTTCCACACAGCCAGCGGAACACCCCAGCGGAACCCCCCAGCATTTGAGAACAGAGATAACTGCTCATTTTTCAAGATTTTGATAGCTTATTTTATGTACTTGCTGGCTTTTTTATCATTCAAATTTGGCTGGGTGGCTAACAACACATTTTTCTGTAGTGTGACAAACTCAGAACACATACTTAATTTTGACTTACAGGGTTTAAACTAACAAAAGGTAACAAAAGGACAACAATATGCAAGTGCTTTGACCCTTCCCAGTTTCTTAACGCAGTATGTGTACTTTAAAATAAGAAATTAATAATAATAATAAAGATAATGGATATAGAATAGAAGATAGTGTTAATATTACAAAATCAGAGAAAGAGATTTTGTACCTCTTTGAGATGGCACTACAAAGACGACGTTCACCTGTAGAGAGCAAGTTTCTGGATGGCATGCAAGTCTGAGATTATGTTTTGTGATCAAGATTATGTTTTCTCTTTTCATCAGTCTTTTTAGTTCATGTGGCTGTTTCAGATCATGTTTGACTTTCTATATAGCGTTTTAAAGTAGTAAATTCTCGACAGAATTCAAATGGGTTACACATTATTTTATCTGATTATTCACGCAAATCTTATCACAATGTAATATCTGTACAATGCATGTAAATAAATTGGGGTTCTGTCATATTGCGCTGATAATTGGTTTGTTCAGTTCGGACGGGAACTTGGCGCTTATAACAGCTCTGAACGTGCAATGTAGCCTATATAATTGATTAATAATTCCATATGTTTAGGGCTGCAAATAGAAACCATGTAAATTTTGCAATTACGAACCAAGCAATTATTAAAAACTAAATAACTTACAGAGGCACAAGCCAGAATTCCAAAAAATCCAACTTTCTGCACCATATTTTGCACTGCAAGCTTGGCTCTTGAAGCAAAATCCTGTAAGAAATTTGACAATTAAAAAAAAATGTAGACTTGGCATGGAAAAGTGATCATAAGTCTGCAAGGACTAAACAATCTACACCTTTTTTAGTTATTAGTTATATACTGTAAAATAGGTAATGGTTTTAAAAAATGTGTTTATATAAAACAAAATATTATATTAAATAATAATATAATGTTAAATATTATAATACAAATATTACTGTAATATATTCACTCCTTTTTTACATAAAATTACATATTTTAAATCATTTTTAGAAGAACAATTTCTGGAATCAGCTTTCAGCTACTTTACAATATTTTGAATGCAAAACCAAGAAAACATTTAACATTATGCCTAAAAATAAAAGTCACATAAAACAATTACTCTGCCACAATTAAAAAAAGGGTGGCAATAATCACCAATCTTGGTGGAATACAACGTTATTAAAGATGACCAATTAAAAGTGTTGTGTGAAGGCACAGAATATGTGGGGTCCCACTTAGACACTAAGAGGCAATGATTAAAGGGAAGCTCTGACTCTGAGTCACCCGCTGCTCAAAGGGTTTACTGGAAGTCAGGGAGAGCCCTTCCAAGAAATCATGTGACCTGCATGAGTGAACCACAATAGTGGGGACTCATGGGAATAGGATACAGGCCCCCTCCCATCAACAGGATACAGTATCTGCTGCATCATGGGGGCATCACTGTCAGCTTCATAAAGGCATGACCACTAGAAGGAAATAGTTAGTTGAGCTTTGAACATCTACCGGAGATCCTAATGAACTGTTAGTTTGGACACAGGGGTCAAGTATATGACATGAACTTCTGAGATGAAATCCAGACCTGTGCGCTCTGTGCCTGCTCCAGCATCTCCTCAAATTCCTCATAATCCTCATCGTCAGGATCTGCTCCAGAAAGCCGTGCCGCCCGCGCCATGAAGTAAGGAGGCAGCTCTCCAATAGCCGTGCCCGCACCCTGAAAACACAGTCACACATTATGAGCCTAAAGAAGACAAAAGTGCATCATAAAAATCAGCTTCTGCAAGTTTTCACAAACAAGACGTTATGTTGGGATCGATAATGCTAGGTTTTTGAAAACATGCAAATATGCAGAAGCCTTTCACTGCTAATCATAGTTCAGGTTAGGAAATTGAAATGTCAATTTATATGCCAAAAGCATATAAATCAAATCAAAACAACACAGATTGGCATCTTAAGACCAAACATGGAGGATCTTCTCATTTTGGCAGTTTCACATTATTAAAAGTTAATAGTTTTAAAATGCAAACTTCAATTAAGAAGCTGCATTAATCTCAGAACATAGCAAGCGAATTAATTATATATTTTCTTATAAATTATTTATAATTATTATATTATTAATCTATTACATAAAATAAATCTATATTTATTACAATACATACTTTAAATAAACATAGTACTTACATTAATTTAAATGTATATATTTATAATATTGATAATTATATTTTTTGTTATAAAAACTACTTATATTACCTTTTTATAAGTTTAAAATACAAATGTATGCAATCTTAGTAAAATAATAATATTATGTATAATATTATTATTTTACTAATAATGCATACATTTATATTTTAAACTTATAAAAATGTAATAAGTTTTAAAAAAATTATTAATTATATAAAAAAATATATATAACTACTTATTACCTTAAGTTTAAAATATAAATGTATGCATTTTTTAAGTTTAAAATATAAATGCATTATTAGAATAATAATAATAATAATAATAATATATATAATATGTATGATATTATAATAATACATTTATACATTTTACTAACAATGCACACATTTGTATTTTAAACTTTTAAAAAGGTTATTCAAGTAGGTTTTTTATAACAAAAAATATATAATTATCAATACTATAAATATATACATTTAAAGTAGGGGTGTGCAAAGATTAATTGCGATTAATCACATCCAAAATAAAAGTTTGTGTTTACATAATATATGTGTGTGTGCTGTGTATAATTATTTTGTGTGTATATATATATATATATATATATATATATATATATATATATATACACACACACACATATACACACACATACATACATATATATACACACACACACACAGAATCTATATTATATATAAATACTTTATATACAAATAACACATTTTCTTAAATATAAACATGCATGCATTCATATACATAATAATTATACATAGCACACACACATTATGTAAACAAACTTTCATTTTGGATGCGATTAATCTTTGCACATCCCTAATGTAAAGCAATATAGATGTATGTATTGTAATAAAAATAGATTTATTTTATGTAATAGATTTATAATATAATAATTATACAATTATTTAAAAAGGTGGGGGGATATTGTACTTGTTGCAGGATCTGGAACATGTTCACATGCTCAAAAACTAGTGTGAGTGACCAACACTTTCTGGCTGCCATTTCAGCCTGCTGAATCTCATTCCAGAAAGTTAACTTCCAGCAGTTTAGTCCAAACCCTGCTCTACTGAGACCCAACAGCTCAATTAGCTGGAGCATTGTGTGTAGTGGGCTAAGACTGTGGTGTGAAAGCACTCACCCACATGCAGGCCTCCAGACGGACCTTCGCCATGATGGTCCACAATGAGACGCTCTCATTTAGGAACTCCTCTTCCGGACACACTATCTGAGCTGGGTAGGGTGGCTCAGGGAAGTTCACCGAGCCACATTCATATGCAGCCAGGGTGACAGAAGCTATGTGTGGACCCTGGAGAAAATGATGCAATCACATGTTTACAGACTGAAATAAAACTACATTTCTTGTCCATGAGTGCTGTTACATGCACAGCTAGATGCATTTCTAAGAATAGAACCTCACGGTAAAATAAAAAGTTGTTTGCTGACCAACTACGTAAAACTACCACATGTCAACTGCAACTCCAAAAAGCTTGTGACCTCAATGTAGTGTGATGGAAATACCACATAGACTGAAATGACAATTCATTTACTAAGTGAAAACAGACAGTGATGTCATACCTTCCCACAGTCGGTCGATCCGTGGGAGAATATATGTGGGAGAGGAGACTGGACAATACACAATGTCTAGCATTTTTAACCTCTGATTAACCTTCTTTAACCAAAGGAGGCACATATGACTCAGGTGGTACCATTTAGTGGATGGCTCCATCCAAATCTTTTAAGATATACACAAATGATAGAGAAACCTTTAGTTTGTCACATCAAAGGTTGTTTTATAAGGAACAGAATGTAAAGAGATATCCAAGACCTGCACTAAAAAAGCCTGTTAAACCTAAACCCAGTCTAAATTTTGATGGTGGTCTTAGGTTACTCTGCTGACTGTTGGGATCTTTAAGTCAGAGGTGATGTCAGCCAGTCAGGACCACCACTGGTTAATCACATTCAGAGGTATGAGGCTATGAGCTCATGATGGGGTCACAGCAAAGAGCCTGATACAGCAACCGTGTTTATCTGGTTACTCAGTGCAATTGAGTTTATTTCCCAGGCATTGAAACCTGACACAAACCACTTCCCAAACTCAATCATCAGATGCAGATGAGAAGTAGTTTTGATTGAAAAATGTATTCCTTGTATTAGGTGTTTTTGCTACAAATGTTTAAAAATGTTGTTTTTTTTAAGAAAATGCTAATAAATGCTGTTTGATCAATGACCTTTGATCAAAGAACCTCAAAAAATGTATAAAGGTTTGCACAAAAATACTAAAGCGATAGTTAAAATTCTCTCATCAATTTCTCACCCTCATGTTGTTTCAAATCTGTATGAGTTTCTTTCTTCTGTTGAACACAAATGAAGATATTTTGAAGAATGTTGTAAACAGACAGTTGACGGAACCTATTGACGTCCATACTAGCAAAAACATACTATAGACAGGGTTCCCACTCAAAACCAAGTGTCAAATTCCCTGGCTTTTCCCTGACTGAAAAAGATGAATTTCCATGACCTATAATGAACTGCAAAACTGGCCGCTGTTTTGCGGAGCATTCAACCAGACAAGAAAACAGCCAGAGAACCGTGTTCAACATTTGATAATATACTGTAGTCAACATTTGAACTGGATCAAAAAAGTGTATCAAAGTTGTCCTAAGAACTTAAAGGGTACCTATTATGGCATTTAAAATGTTCCTAATATTGTTCTGGGAGTCCCCAACAAAAGTTTTACAAGCATGCAGATGACAAAAAACCCTTTTGTTGTCTGTATAATATGCATTTATTTTTACCTGATTTGCTCACCGACTCCCATATGAATCGTTTAGCGAGTCCTTTTCCAAAACCCGCTTTGCTGTGAGCGCTAATCTGCAGTCGATTGGTCAGATGACCTAGCCAAGCTGTGATTGGTATTCTCTGTGTAGAGTATGTCGGAATAAACTCGGTACTGATCCTTCCTTCAGTATCAGACGGCTAACGAATCCATACTTTATAGCATTTAGGTTTGTGAAGCAATCATCTTCAAAATGACGCGAACACAGAACAAGGTTTGGGCTATACTTGTGTGGTATACCTGTATATATGAACTGTAGCCACTTAGTCTTCAAATGTCTCTCCTGGCAGATGAAAAAAGTTCGCTTTTGCATCGCACTTTAAAACACAGCTGCTCGTTGAACATGATTGTTTTCCGGTTTTCCCTGGCGTCTCAGAGCTGCAATAGTGGGCGTTTCTTATTCAAATAACTTGTCAAGTTGACGTCAACTAGACAAAGGAAAGAGCATTTCGTTGAACGAATCATATCAGAGACTCCAGAGTCAACTCTTACTTTTGAGAGAACAATAACTTTGTATACGGTGAACTTTCATTTTTAAAACTTTGCAGGATGTTTTCGTTCACTTAGATCTATGTTACACACTACATGAAGGGCAATTTTCAAAACTCCATAATAGGTACCCTTTAAAAATCGCAGCCTGGATGCCAGCCCAAACTCTGCACACAACATTTTTTGGTACTGGAAGTTTGGTCTGGACTCGAATCCATTGAGGAGTAATCACTGATCTGGCAGAAACGTTCGGGCCAATCAAATTGCCAGGGCGGGGCTTTATACGACTGATGGACAGATTGATCTGCAAGTAACTCATCATGGTAATCTGCTTCCTTAGGATCACTGCATCTGTCCGTCCTGTTGTGAAATAAATCGACAGTCATTCATTCTAATAGACAAACAGAAAACTGGAATCAGGCATTTGTTTATCGGAAATATATTTTGGCGTCCTTCTACATGATTCTGGAAAAGTGTAACTTATCAGCTTCAATGGGTCACTAAGAAAGATGAAACGGAATGAAAAGCCTGTGGTTGTTGTGGTTTCTGCTTTGGTCGCACTCATGAAGAAGTAAAGTAAAAGAAGCAACACTCGCTATTTAACTTATAAAATGAATAAGTTCTGTAGTTGAAAACTGCGCTGATGCAAAGGAGTTGACACTGCTGTTGCTCTGATTGGTTGTAGGTCTACTGACTATACAATTGAGTGCAGAGTTTTGTTTTTTTCTGGTTCTGTTTTAGACCGCCTCATAATCAAAGGTTATTGGATCCGGTCTCAGACTCAGTATTCTCATTAGAATACGAGTATGACGAAGTCAGGCTATAAAAAAATTCGCACTGTCGAAAACTTTCGACTGGTAGTGTAGGTCTGAAATAGTTATTTGATAAAATATTAATTATTTAAGTCCAGGAAAACCTGTAATAGTCTGTCCTTCAGAAGTAATGTTGGTTTATCTTAATGAGCATATATTGATTCATTAATTCTACTATGGTAAATTAATGAAGGTTAGGGTTAGGACTAGGCACACATGCCTTTCCTGGCATGTTTGGCTTAGCTTGAATGCAGTCACCCTGTACCTGTTAACTGAGTGATTTCCAATTGGGCGTGGAAGGGAATGAATATGGCGCTGACAATAGCCTAAGCTATTAAAAACTATAAGCTATATATAAACAGCGCGATAAAAAAGAAAATCAGTGTAAGAAAAATTACATTTTGATAAATGGAAAGACTAAAATTTAAAGCAACAAACTCAAATTCTGATATTTCATGACTGACAAACAATATATAAAATACCTGACTTTCAATGTCTAGAATAGACCTTTTAAAATTCCATGACATTCCAGAAATTCCATGACCCCGTGGGAACCCTGAATGGAAGTCAATGGCTACCTTAACTGGTAACCAACATTCTACAAATATCTTCTTTTGAGATTCAACAGAAGAAAGAAAGGTCTGAATCTGTACAGGTTCAAAACATGTAATAAATGCTTCTTGAGCAGCAAATCAGCATTTAGAATGATTACTTCATTATTATATAATTCTATACTACGTCACTACTGAAAACAAGGCTTTTTTTCTCACACTACCCAAGTAATGCTAGGTAAGGTATAAAAAATCAATTCAAATTGATTTTGAATTGATAAAATAAATATTATTACAGAACGGTTATAGTTACTTTTTTGCTTTGACAGCCCTTTTACAAGATATTGTCCGAATAAACAATTATAAAAAGACAAAAAAATAGAGCTTGATCTGTGAAATTTGCTCATCTCTATACAAAAGTGTGATGGCGAAACATTGTGCGTATTTGCACTTTCACATCCATTTTCTTTCACAGATGCCACCCATAGACAGCACAAACCTAACGTCAAAAGTACTAGAATTCCCGGTGACAAAAGAGGGGTGTGACTTCACCACAGCCAGTGGAAGTGGACACTCCTGACCACTGTCTAACAGTTCAATCTGAAGTCAAGTGGAAACTGCTGAAAGGTTCTGCTTACGAGATCAGAGAAGCAGAGAGAGAGGCACATGCTCCACTGTCACACTATTAATAAAGCTTCAGTGGAACACCCAGCACAAATCCTCTTCCCTTTTGACAGAGCACTGGGCCCCTGACAGTTAATCGAGGGAATAGCCAGTGTTATTGTATTCAAAGACCCAATAGTCAAAACATGGCTTCGTGTTTATTAGCTGTGTTGTGTATCATCCAGAAAACACTCACTAGAATGAGAAATGAAATCTAAATTTTCAGTCTACTATTTGAACTCTTACCAGGTACAGGAGGAACGTGTGCAATCCAGTTCGCAGACCAACCAGAAGACAAAATACCCAGGCCTACCCAGTAGGCACACCACAGGAACTTCTTCTCCAGGTACTGTACATACTACAAACAATGGCAAACACATTAAAGAGTTGGTAAGAAGCTTCAGAGTAACTCAATTAGAGCATGTGAACGAAAACAGAACTGCTAAATTACTACTTTGCTGAAGCTTTTTGTAAAAAAAGTGATCATAAGAAACAAAACAAAAATAGTACAAGCAGTAAAATCATGATCTGGCTACAGATTTGAGACCAATATAGGCTAGAGCTCACCTGCTGATGTGTTCCTTCTATTGAGTAAGCCATTGAGAAAAGTGAAAAAGGAGTATGGTCAAAAATACCACACCTTTTCTCTGCCAAAGCCTGCAAACAAATAAGATAAAATAAATGAACTGTAATATGCATTATTAAAAAGTGGATGCAAAAGCCTCTAAGTGCCATTTGAAATTTTCTTCTAAAATGACCATTTTTATCAAGCTTGTATATTTAAGTTTAGTAATTTCACTTAAATGGCAATGAAGATTACCTATTAATTGTCATTTAAGTGAAATTACTGAACTTTATTGAAATTACTGAAATATACAAGCTTGATAAAAATGGTCATTTTAGAAGAAAATTTCAAATGGCATTTAGAGGCTTTTGCATCTGAACTCTTCATATATTTTTAAGTATCTCATGGCTCAAATGTTTGCAATCGGTAAGATTTTTAAGGCTCTTATGCTCAACAAGGCTGCATTTATTTGATCATAAATGCAGTAATATTGTAAAATATTATTACAATTTAAAATATCTGCTTCTCCATTTTTTTCATATATATTTTGATATGATGGCAAAGCTTCAGTGTCACATGATTCTTCAGAAATCACTCTAATACGCGAATTTGCTGCTCAAGATACATTTCTTATTATCAATGTTGAAAACTGTTGTGCTGTATTATATTTTTAGAAATTGTGATGCATTTTAACATTCTTTTGATAATCAGAAGGTACAAAAGAACAATTTATTTGGAATAGAAATCTTTTTAATCTTTTTTTACATTATAAATGTCACTTTTTATCAATTTAATGCATCCTTGCTAAGTAAGGTTAAAAAAAAACTCTTTTAAACGGTGTGCATTGCAATTCAGTTGCTTTTTAAGAAAAGAATCTGAATGATACTTGATCAAATATCACTTTTTTTCACTTGTCTAGCACTAATATGAATTAAGGGGGCGTTTACATGACACGGTTTTCAACTAAAAGCAAAAAACATGTGTTTTAGTCATTCATTTACATGACAAAAGCGTTCTGAGGGGCCTGAACATGAACATTTTGAAAATGGGTTTCAAAGTGTACGTTTTAGAAAATGACACTGTTATCATCTCAGTGTAAACTACAAAAACATGAATTTGTGAAAACGTGTGATGTCATGTGCATGCATTCTGTCCATAGAAGTGTAGTTTTTCTTTACAAAGTGACAGCGCCAACTACTGGCCTGGCATGAATAATACAGCGTTTTAGCAGTTTTCGCAGATCCGTGTGAAACGGGGATCGTTTTGACAGTATTGTCGTCTGTACGCAATACTCAAAAAACTTTTCCGTTTTTAAACCCTCATTTTCACCATACAATGTCAGATGCAAATACATTAGCTAAACTTCCCATAAACTACCTTCAATTGTGAGTGTACAATAGAAGTCTGATAGCTTACTTCCACGTCCATTCTTTCAGGGTAACGAGGGTTTCTAGGAAGAAATACTGTAGAGTGATAAAAGGCCTCCTCCACAACACTAAAGAGAGACGCTCTTCCCTGTCCTGCTGCTTTTCTCTCTCAGAGATGAATCTGTGGGTACAATACACAAGCTTTTAACATGATTTAAACAAGTACAAAAGCGAGTTCACAAACACTACTGATTATTTCAACAAAATCAAACAAAAAACAATCTGTGAAAACAAATATTAGATGTTATAAAAGTGTATGATTTGTCATAATGATTAAAGTCAAGATGAAACAGAATTACTGACAGATCTTTCATACTGTGACGTACATCTTTATAATGGCTTATTTAAAAAAGAAGGATGGGGACATAGTTTTATGCAAATGTTTTATGTTCAATTTTGCGACGAGTTGTTGCACTCAAAAGTGGAGGTGGATGCGAGGCTGCAGGGGTGTTTAAAGTTTAAACAGACTAATAATGCTTGGAAAAGTCCTGCATACATCACCAGAGAAAGGGTATTTTTGACAAGGTCAAAATGTTTTTCTTTAGATAAAAGATTTTCATTCCATGCGGACTTTAAGATCAATGACGAATCCATCAGTGATGATGGCAGGTCTGTTTATCTCCACGGGACATTTTTATCTCTGGTCCTGACCCTTGATCTGTTTAGCTGAGGCTTACATGGTGGCTGCCAACCGATAATTACATCAGCTTCCTCTCAGCTTAACAAACCTGTAGAACTGCCATTCTGCTTGTCTTTAGGTCCTAGTCTTTTCTGTGGCTGTTCACATTCTGCTCCATTTGCATCCATCTCCCCCAACTGTTTACAGTTCAAACACCTGTACACATAAAACAAACATATGTTACTCTGTGAAGTCTTGGAAAGTTTACTGAGGGCAGACAAACATCCCAAATCAAACTTTAAAAGTAATGACGGTGGTTAATCATCCCCCCAAAAAACACTGACTGGCTTATTGAGAATGGCTGTTATATGAAAAAAATCTGAAGGTCATAAACAGCTCAGCACTGCCAATAGTATTGACTAATATAGGATATAATATGTTCTAGTACCAGTATATTAATTTATTTCCACAACAGGACTCTGAACACCTGTATATGTTGTACTAGGATCTTTAACTAGCACTTTAGCTATCCTAACTACTTAAGCCAGAACTTTATAGTAAAATATTAACCAACTGAGCAAGTGAGGTTACAGTATATGATGAAATATTAGCTCTTGTTTGGTTATTAATAATAATCTCAAATTAACATTATTTAGATAAGTTACCATTTACAGATTATTTCATTTCAAAAAGCCCATGTGGGTGATGAACCGGCAAGAATTAGCTGTCTAGGTTAGCTTTGAGTCCACAACCGCTGAATATATTTTATTTCAGACTCAACAACGAGTACATTGTCATGTTTACATACTTTTAGGCTAAAAGGGGTTAAAAGTGTCATGACAGAGATAAGGTAAAGTGAAGGGACACATTCATACCTGCAACCACTCTTCCGTCCTGACAGCAGCAATAAGCGACAACAGTCACAGGAAATGACTCATGCTCAGCTGTAAAGCAGTGCAGTATTTTCAAAATAAAAGACTGTGCTGACTTGCCGGCTGGCCTCACTGTCATCTATTTGGACGATTTTATCATTAATACTAAAATTAATCGAGCTTAATGCTGACGTCATTTTCATCAAGCTCTTATCAAGAGTTTCCAAGAAATATTTTATTATACTTTAATTTAATATATTACCTGTCAGCTTTGGATTATGTCGATGTCGTTTTCATCAATGAGACAAAAATAGAAAGGATATTTTAGGATGGCCCATAAAAGCAATTTTTATCTTCAAGGTTGGTCTTTTATGCTCCCATCGACCGTGATAGTGCTGTAGAGTAGCAGACTTCTCACTACTAACGTACTATTGAATTACCGAGAAGACCATGTCCTTTTTTAGTGACTTATTTATAGGCGTCTAAAATTTCTACTTTTATTTATTTACTTATTTATCCTTTTTGTCATTTTTAGTCCTCTATATTCTTATGCTTATCTTTTAAAGACTGATGCAAACAAGCAGGGGTTGTTGTCTTGTTCTTTTTTTTTGTAACAAATATCTAGGTACACATATATGAAATTATAATGGTGCACTTGGTCATTTACCCACATTATAAAAAGTTTAAGAAATTAACACTTTTGCAAAAAAAAAAATTTTTTTTTTTTTTTTAATATGTATAGTGAGATCATGGGGGTCACCATGTTGAGATCACATGAGCAGATGAATATTATTTGTTTGCGGAAAAAAAAAAAGGAATTTCTTCCAAGATCTCTTCCATACTGGCCAGCACAACATAAGGAAAAATGACAGCAGATCTTTAATGGCTACTGTGTGTTTTGTGGGAAAATGAAAGTGGCAAAATATATGGTGGAGAATGGATGCGTTTTCATTTGAATCTTTGCGAATTAACCCACCAAATTTACAATCAACCCACCAAAATAATCACAATCCTTTGAATTTATTTCCCTATTTTCTGATTCTGCAGATCACGCA
>JAQIUQ010006397.1:65000-80364 GCA_030378365.1 Hybognathus amarus
AATCTAACCACCATCTGATATGGCTGATAAACATAACCATTACAGCAAGTAAAAGCCAAGTTACAAATGGTAGTCTTACCAATCCTTGAGTGATTTCAATTATGTTTAAAGCAACAGTTCACCTAAAAAGTGCAATTCTGTCCTTATCGCCCTCATTTCGTTTTAAATCTGGTTACATTTTTCCCCATGGAACACAAAAGGAAAATTTCTGAAGAATGTTCAAGCTGATTTTTCTCATATAATGAAAAGTTTTTGAGCTTCAAAAAATATTTTAAAAGTACCATTAAAGTGGTTAACTCTAAATTAGACGTTAAAGCTACACTGTGTGATTTTTACCCCCATCTAGTGGTGAAAAGGTATATGACCATCCAGTGAATATTAGTTTCTGTTCCCTCTCAATTCCGATTTCGTTTTAACTCCTACGGTGGCCAATGTAGTCCAAGATTAACATGTCTTCCAGTTCGACCTCGTCCATGAGTGTTAACTCAAATGTAAACGCGAAAGGCGAAGCTTTGAATTAACGGGTATGTCCCTCTTTGGCTAATGTACTTTCAAGATGGAGGGGCAACATGTGCGACCGACATTAGAACCCCTTACCCGTATGTATTTTCAATGGCATATTATACACTCACGAGAATACTTTATTACTTGAACAAAGTAAATATACATTTAATGAGCACATATATTTTGAAAGAACTAAGTGTTTTTAACCAAAAATAAACTAAGAGTTACACAGTGTAGCTTTAACTTTGTATGAGGAACAGAACAAAATGTAAATTCTATTATACATTTTATTTTATGGCAAAAAGCAGCTGGATTATTCTTCAAAAAGGTTTGGAATGACTTGAGTGCGACTAATAATTACAGAATTTAAATTTTTGGGTGAACCATCCCTTTAAAAGTTAAAAAAAGGCATTTGGGTTCAGTTCTCTACATAGAGCTGGTGTCAATATTTAAAAATTAAAAAAAGGTTAAAGAATTATGTTGTTGAGTAGGCTTAAAAGAGATTGGCAGGTCGAAGTTTCATTGAGAGGGAGAAATCATGCCACAGGTGTAATTTGTTATTCCTATGTTAAAAAGAGTGCATGAGAGAAAGGCAGAGTAAGTGTGAAGAGTGAAGGTGACGGGTGAGAGATGGTTTATTCAGCCATTCACGGCTTCCAGAGGCAGGCAAAGCCAACAGCCACGATCCCTGACCGTACAAGGGTGCTACTAACACGGTAAAACACATGCTTGTAAAGCATCTACAGCAAACACTGCGTTTATTTTTGTGAAGGACCACACTTTCTCAAAGCTGTCGCTAGATTGTAGCTTGAAAGCATAAATCGAGCAACCATGCACCTCTCAGTCCGAGACAAATAACATTTAATTCTGTATTAAAATAAGTGTGAAAATGTGGTCACTTCATCTATTTTTTAACCAAATTACCTACAACTGAATTAGCTGATGAACATTAACAATCTATAATTATACATTTAAAGGGGAAAAAAACTATAGTTGACGAAGACGATCAATGAAAAGACCGTTGCAGCCGTTCATCAGCTAATTCCGAATTTCTACCATCTTACAGGTCTGAGGCGAACTACCACAGCGTCTGGCAAACGGATGGCCAGTAATCTAGAAGAAACTCAAGGAAAGTCTAGTTAAAGTGTGTATTTAAAAGCAGCAGAGTGACATGGGAGGGAAGAACTCATGCTGATTCTTCAAAGTTTCAGTTTTCCAAACTACAAGGGTTAAAGATGGAATAAGAGTGAACCTTCACCTTTTCCTTAATTGCATCAACCTGAAAGGAAATTTAAGAGTGGCAGCTTAAGAAAAAAAGCAAACTTAACAGTCCAGCATTGCAAAAAGCAGGTAGAACACAAATGTTAAAAGAAATTTACAGCGGGAAATCATAGAAGATACAAATCAAAATGTCCCCCCTGTTACTCCATTAACCGTTTAAAAGAATGAATGATCATTACCTAGTGTAACTCTGAATGTAAACTTTAAAAAAAAGGTCTTGTTATGCTGATGAAATATTCTTCATGAGTAAATGTGTGGTCTAAACATGTTCATGAATGATAGAAGAATTAAAACTTAAAGGGATACTCCACTTTTTTGGAAATAGGCTCATTTTACAACTCTCCAGAGTTAAACAGTTGGGTTTTACCGTTTTCGAATCCATTCAGCCGATTTTCTGACATTTAGAAGAATATCAGTAACCAGACAGTTTCTGGTCCCATTGACTTCCATAGTAGGAAAATGAGCCTTTTCCAAAAAAAAAAAAGTGGAGTATCCTTTTAACATGCAGTAGCATGTAGAAATAATTAAATAATACGAATATGGAAAGACAGCACTAAAAATCTGTTCCAAAACCAAGCGAGCAGCCTACCTATACAGCATTTTAAGGCATCGTGTACACTATCATTTAAAAATGTGAGGTCAATGCGATTTAAAAAAAAAAGAAGTTAACTATTGTTTATAGACGTATATAATATTATGAATGTCTAATTTAAATAAATGTTTTTCTTTTCAACTGTCATCAAAGAACCCTGAAAAAAGAATATATAAACTTGAACAACTGGTTTTAACATTGATGCTAATAATACATGTTGCATATTAGCATATTAGAATGATATCTGAGGGATCATGTGACACTAGAGACTGGAGACCAGTTAAATGTCATCTTACGCAAATGTCAAAATGAAAAGAGGATATGAATTGACAGTCACTTTCCCGCCAGGCCCCCTTGAGCTGAACTAACAAAAAAATCTTGCAACATGATTGGATTTAATAGGGGAAACTGCACAAACGGGAGTAAATCAAACGATCATCTTCTTAAATTAAAGGCAGCTGAACTCGACAGTGTTCCTCACAACTCACCAAAGAACCAGTTGTCCATGGACATTGACATGGGTTTCCTGACGTTTATATGTATCTGATTTAGACGCCGGGGAAATACATAAACTAAAGCCTGTGAATGAATATCTGCTAGACAAAACTATAAATAGATCTAAAATCGTGACGATCACTTATATCATTGTTATATATCGTCATATTGCCTAAAACTTATAGACATTATAGACATAACATTATGACTTTCTGTAAAGCTGCTTGGAATGTGAATGCGTATGTGGGTTTTGTACAGCTATACAAATAAATTTGAGGCTTGGTCACAGTTCATGCTTGGATATTCTAGTTATTTTGTAGAAACTTAGAACACAAGGCTCATAATGAATGTTTTTTAATAAACACTGTCAAAAACTTTAGTTACGCAGAATATAAGATGGTAAATATTTAATTGAGTTGTCAATACAATATATGACCTACCTCAGGTATAATTTTACCCCAAAATTCAACACATCTCTAACACAAAACAGTAACTGCAAATCTACGTTTTGCTGCCACAGTAGTTTCTGTGAATTGCAGTGATCCATTTGCTTCCCTTTCCTGTAGCTTTCAGCAGTCTGTAAAAAACAGCTTCGAATTTTTTAATCTATTTGTAGTCAATCGCAATTCTTTTCCATTTTAGATGCGTTTTGTGTGTTATTCATGGCATTCACAGTGGGTGTAACCACAGTGACATCATGCGTTTTTCACCTCTATATCCATTTTTCATACTATACTTTTTGTGATGCCTATACTCACAAATTACTGTAGCTTGAAGCGTTTTATTTTTAATTTACCTACAGAAAATAACATAACATTGTAATATTAGCCATTTATCAATCATAAAATGAAAAATAAAGATGAGAGAAGAGGGAAACGATCAAGCGAAATGTTCGTTTTTAGAAAACAGGTAGGGTGCTAAGTATTTTTGTTTATTAGAATACTGTGTTGGTAGCTTAGAAACATGCAAACGTCAAACTTTATTGGAATAATTTCAGTCAGATTCATTAGAAGACAGCCGCTCCATGTAGCCGCTCACTGGGTTTTGGAACAGGGCTTAAGTGTTTCCACTGAGAAAAGGCATGTTCTAGCAAGAGTCTTCAACTGGGGGCGGCAGTGGTACTGCAGTGGGTCCGCCAATTGATAGATTGATCACAAATAATTTTTTGTTACATTAAAACATGGGTAAAACATACAACTTAAATAAGCAGCCTAAAACAGAAGCAAGAGCACCCTCAGTTGATACTGTTATATCATAGTCATGTTTGTTGATCTCACACGTTTTATTTAGTCAGAATCCACTCAACGCTCAAAATTAGGAATTTTTGCACGCCTGTGAATCCTCTCATTAAGGGGTTAGTTCTAAATGAATTTTCTGTCATTAATTACTCACCCTCGTTTCATACCGCACCCCTAAGACCTTCGTTCATCTTCAACGATTGCAAGGACGTTGCTGCCTATGGCTGGAAATCTCTCAGATTTCATCAAAAAATATCTTAATTTGTGTTCTGAAGATGAACGAAGGTCTTTCGAATTTGGAACAACATGGAAAGACATTACAGTGCGAGAACATTTGACATAAATTTCAGTTTTGGGGGAAAATAACCCTTTAACAAAGAAATAATATATATATTTTAATGGAGATGAGTGACTGTTTTTTAGTGATTGTAAATGGAGCAGTCTTCGCATGCTTTCAAGGCTATATATAATCCATTGAATTAAAGTATTTTTTCCATGTTGCTAAGAGGACTGGCGGCCCAAAATTTTGGAAGTGAAATCTACATACGTGCGATTTACTCTCAAAATTGCAAATGACATTGTGATAACTAGCACGGGACAAAAACATGGCATGTCCAAACAGATACACGTAATGTAAATGCAGACTAACAGATAAATAAATAAATAAATAAATAATTGTATCAATAGATTTTTGATATTCCAATTATTTGTAAAACTAATGACTAACAGATAAATAAATATATAAATAATTGTATCAATAGATTTTTGATATTCCAATTATTTGTAAAACTAATGACTAACAGATAAATAAATAAATAAATAAATAATTGTATCAATAGATTTTTGATATTCCAATTATTTGTAAAACTAATGACTAACAGATAAATAAAAAAATAAATAAATACATAAATAAATAAATATATAAATAATTGTATCAATAGATTTTTGATATTCCAATTATTTGTAAAACTAATGACCAACAGATAAATAAATAAATAAATATATAAATAATTGTATCAATAGATTTTTGATATTCCAATTATTTGTAAAACTAATGACTAACAGATAAATAAATAAATAAATAAATAATTGTATCAATAGATTTTTGATATTCCAATTATTTGTAAAACTAATGACTAACAGATAAATAAATATATATATATAAATAATTGTATCAATAGATTTTTGATATTCCAATTATTTGTAAAACTAATGACTAACAGATAAATAAATAAATAAATAAATAATTGTATCAATAGATTTTTGATATTCCAATTATTTGTAAAACTAATGACCAACAGATACATAAATAAATATATATATAAATAATTGTATCAATAGATTTTTGATATTCCAATTATTTGTAAAACTAATGACCAACAGATAAATAAATAAATATATATATAAATAATTGTATCAATAGATTTTTGATATTCCAATTATTTGTAAAACTAATGACTCACTGTACATTGCTATTCTAGTTATGGTGGCAGCTTTGCTTACAAATCACATTAGCACTTTACTAGAGAACCCACACTAATTTCACAAACCCATTGATTTAATTCTTATATTGTTCTTTTTTAGTTTTAGTAAATTTTAAGCTAAGTTTCAAGTGAATGTTTAATTGTCCATTCGAATTTTTAATGACCTTGAATTAAAGTTTTGTTTGTTTGTTTTCTATCTCAATTATATGCTTGTTATGATGCATACATCTCAATTTTAACAATGAAAAGTAATATACAGACAATGATGAATGTGCAACAACAATAACATGCATAACTATAAACTACTGTCTTAACATAATATGGTTGTTTCTATTAATATTGCAGGCTAAATGCTTAATATGTAGCTCTGTTTTACACATATTGTATTAAGGGCCCCTCGCTCCATGTCTCTATCGCCTAAGGGGTCCTTGCCCTGAAAAACGTTGAAGACCACCATCAGACCCAGCGGATCCTCTAGATGGGGGCTCACCTTGGAGAGGTACTCTCTCATGACCTGGATGAAGTAGGGCATGGAGAAGTCCATGAGGTTGTGCCTCCACGCGGTCTCCAGCACCACGTCAGGCCTCAGCAGGTCGTAACAGGTGAACAGGCAGGCGGCGAAACACTCTTTCTTGTCATCCTGCAAGAACCACTGCAGCAGCTCCTCGGCCAGCTCTGTGTCCTTTGACTCTGAAGCGTACTGCATCGCGTCCTGTGGAAAAGCAAAAAAAAAAAAACAATTTAGTTAACTATCCTGCAAAAAAAAATTGGGGCCAGGGGGCTGAAAAGGAGTGCAAGGAGGTCTGTAGACATAAATATAAATAACTGTACAATACTATAGGTAGAAAAAGAACATAATAATGTTACTTAATTGTAATTAAATATAAATATAAATAAATTAGGGCTGTGCAAAAATTAATTGCGATTAATCGCATCCAAAATAAAAGTCTGTGTTTACATAATATATTTGTGTGTGCGCTGTATATAATTATTTTGTGTATATAAATACACACATGCATGTATATATTTAAGAAAATATGTTATTCATATATAGAATATTTATATTTATATAATATAGATTATGTATTTATATTTATATATATATATATATATATATATATATACACAAATTAAGCGCAAATAATTATTAAATATATACATGCATGCATAGGTATTTACATATACAACATAATTATATACAGCACACACAAATATATTACGTAAGCACAGACTTTTATTTTGGATGCGATTAATCGCAATGAACTTTTGCACAGCCCTAAAATAAATAAATAAATATTTATATTTAATAAAATAATAATAAATAAATATAATATATATACATAATGGCTTAAATGTTTTAACTCTCAAACCGTATTCACTTTATAGCCCTTAATCCTGTAATTATGGACAAATGTGGGCACAGAGGACTCAGGTGTGATCCTAATTTTTATTTATTATACATTTTATATCACTGTCTTCGATAATGTTTTGTCTATCCATTTATGGTGTTTTTTTTTATTTTGGAGGTATTTTTTAATTTATTTACTTCAAAAAGTTCCATATTTTCTATGTAAATTATTTCTATGTAAATGAATTACTATGTAGTCTTTTTTAAAAAACTACATTAAAATATCATTCTAATAAGTTCTTAGAGCTAAAACCTAAAGATGAAGTGACTTTGCGGTCACCTGGTGTCTTATTTTGGCTTATTTTAGAATGCTATAAAGTACAGTTTTTCCCATTCATTTCTATGGGTGCCCATTTTTGACCCAAATACAAGATTAAGGAGGTTTTTTTCACCCACTTAACATTGTAGAATTGAGTAAAAAAAAATAGTTTGTGTTCAGGAGGCTAACATAGGAAAAGTAGCCAAGTCTTGTACAGCTCAGATCAAGGGAAGTATTTTTTTTAAATAAATCAAAACTATTTTGCCCATATTTGTCCAGAATACAGTTTTAGGGTTAATGGAGGTCCCTCACATACAGGCATAATCACTTTTAGGGGTTAATGACATCTAAAATACTGAAAATCCATGGTATAAGAGACGGTTGGCTAAGGGTGAGCACCTTGTAGAGTTTGTCTTTCTTGCAGAGCTCCACGCTCTGCTTCCAGCGAGTTGTTGCCTTTGAACAGGTAGGCCGCGATTCGCCTGAACTCGATGAGTTCATGCTTCTCCAGGCTCTGAGCCAGAGAAATGTTGTCGAAGTTGTCGTAGGCATCGATGGATGTGCGGAGAGCCTGTGGAAAAAGAAACAAAAAAGACGAGATTGCAAAGCTGCTAACCAAGAGACTGTTTATCCAATGACTGCCCAATGATATATACCAGATAATCCTCCTCTGTGATGAAGAGATTATTTCAGTGCCTCGTTTACAGCCTTGTTGTTGTGGTTCTGTACAGATCTCAGGTAAGCTTTCACCAACGGCAACTGCTTGACCTAAAAGAAACAAATCAAAATGATTGAACCATTTCCTGGCTGAAAACAGCCCAGTAAGCAAAAGTTTGTACACAGTACCTTGCTGAAGAAATTGACGGCACGAGTGTGGTCAAGACGTGGGAGACAGTGCGATCAACAGGTCGTTCAGTAACAGCGGTTTGAACTCCAGGTAAAACTGGATGGCTTTGTAATACAGCTCAACGTTAGCCACCTGCAACAAAAATGCACAAAAACAGTGTGGCCGATTAAAAAAAACTACTTTTTTAAATGAATGCAAGCAAAAAAGTTTGAACAAAAGTCGTAAAGTGAGACAATACCTTGGTTATGATGTCCTTGAACTGGCTCTCCTTCCAGGCATCTGCAGGATGGTTCATCATGGTGATGATAGCATTATCATACTCCTCATATTTATCATACAGGAATACTAGTTCGCCCCACAGGTGAGCCTGCTCAGCTGCTCTCAAAACCTGAACAGATACATTTGTTCCTTCAAATCAATACTGAGATATGCAAAATACATAGAGAGTGCCTAAATAGATTGATATTATGTGTTGCTATTTTTAATGAGAGTTTGTTCAGCCCCAAAAATATAAACAACACTTACATGAATATATATTATAAGCAGAGAGACATTTCAGAGTGGTTTTAGTTCACCGACCTTGGGAATGTTGACTCTGGACCAGAAGAGCTCCAGGTGCTCCCTCATCTTTTGTGGTTTGAATTTAGAGTAGAGGATGGCCAATTCTGTGAACATGCCCATGTGAGCGCGCTCCAAGCCCAGCGCCGCCTCCAGCATGGTGATCAGCTCCTCGAAATAGCCACGGTCCTGATGGAGCAACAACAAACATCAATCAACCCTGCTGGACTCCAAGATGGACATACACTGTACACTAAGGAGGTTCTTTTAGGGCTGGGCGGTAAATTAAATTTGTATGATAGTCATTATATTTTTTATAAGGCAAATTCCATTAAAGGGGTGATGAAATGACAAATCAAATTTTCCTTGAACTTTTCACATCTAAGAGGTCATCATATTATAAGAAAATCCTGTAAGTTTCAGAACTGAAAACGTCCTTGTTAGTCCAGTAAAAGCTTTTATTGACACCAGGCTCAGCAAACGACTCGTTTTTCAAAGTGGGGAACTCTGACGTCAAAGAGGATAAAACACCACCCCGCAAAAGAAGATTCGATGCCTACTTCAACACGGCTGGATTAGCCCCGCCCACCAAATCGCACATTCAGACGCATAGCTAAATAACATAGATTCCTACCTCGTGATGACAAACCGAATCGAGAGTGAAACTCATTATAATATGCAAAACTGTTATCCACTCACAGCAGTGGGCGTTTACTTCCAAGTCTTCAGTGCGAGACGCCCATAAAAACCGAGCGTTTTGAGCTGGGCTCAAAACTAGGGTAGAAAATAGCCTGTTACTTATTCATTTGTATGTTTTTTAATGTATAAACCAAGCGAACGTCATAAGTTGACCTCAGACAACAATATAATAAAATTTAAAAAGCCAGTTCATGACCCCTTAAATATCGATCTACAGTAGCTTGATATTATGACTGCATCTGAAAAATAACGGAGGACACGGAGTGAGCTGCTGTTCGGAAACCGCATAATCCAATTTGTCCTTAACATGAGACATGCTTTATATTAAGGTTTCAAAATAGCTCATAAGATATAGTTAACGCATATAGTTAAGCGTGGGTTTCCCCATCAGAAGCTCTAACAGATCATACTTAGATACAGATGCATTACTTAAATTTCACAGGTATATTCTCTATCTGTAAATGTTCCAAAGTCATGCAAATATTTCCATTTGGACTGCTTATGCAAGCAAGTCTCCACTAAACCTCACAGACTTCATTGAACAAGCAGCGCCACGCACATGCGCACCAAACACATGGAGCGCAATAGAATAGAGTGCAATAATTCTGACTAAAATATACATTTTGCTCAGATATTTGTTGATGGACATTAAAATGCCATTTGTAGAATTTTAAACCTACAAGTAAGTGTATTTTTTATGTTAGCAGTAACTGTAGTGACTATTGTAATGAGGTAATCAAATGAAGGGTAATATAGTAACCATAAGCTCAGATGAGTGAATGTGTGTTCCTCTTACCAGTTAACATTTAGTCTGTGTTTATGTTAGTTCAGTGGATTGAACATCTGCTTTAAAAAGAACTTTGTGGATTGTAATGTTGTGTTACATGTGATTTTTAACCCTTTTTGTACACGATTACATTCACTATTTGTTTACATAGCCTTCAATATAAACATTGTTTATAGAACAAAATTGGGCAGAACGTGAAATAACTCTTTTTTTATCCAAATAGAAAAATTTAGAAAATACCCAAATATATACCGTAAATCGCCATTCAGTCAAAAAATAGAGAGATATGATTTTTTGGCCATATTGCCCAGCCCAAGGTTCTTCTGAGAACAAAAACTAAAATGTTCCTTCTGGCAAATTCATTTCCATGGTTTTTCAAGTTGTTTGTGTTTACTGGATAAGGTTTTTTTTTAAAAACATCATGGCAATTATTACACTAATACATTCTGTTATGTTTGTAATCCTATAGTATTTTTAGTTTTATGTTTGTAAATGAAATTTAAAACTATTATAGTAAATATTATAGTTTAAAAAATATATTCACTATAGAACATTCCTTAATATTTCCAGGTTTTCCATGTCTGTGGGAATCAGGTTAATATTTCATCTCAAACCAAATGAAATCGGCAAATTCTCAGCCTTAACCTGGTAGTAGTTGATGAGCTCCTCAAGTTCATCAGCATGAACGACAATATGTAATCCACACATCTGAGCCAGACGAAACTCCTTCCCGTCAACACAGGCAAAGCAAACCTACGAGCAGAGAACATTTTTGTCGCTAATGTATCACCAATATCTAAAACACCGAAAATTAAGAAGCAAAGCAAATGGGATTTGATCTTTCAAAGACAAAGCATGTAACACTGACACTGAAAATGTGCTTTGTTACAGTAGGAAAGTGCAAGAAATCATCTCAGAAAGTATAACCAGACCTCTTTCCAGGTCCTCGTGCTGTTGGCTTTGCGGGCCCCATCGACAGCAGCCTGATACTCCCCAAGATGCACCAGAGTGGAGGCCAGACGCCCGAAGTTAGATACATTGTTATAAAGTAGTTTAGCTGCATCGTACATCTTCTCATCATAGCATCGGTCACCAACCTAGACAGAAAAAGAGCAAAGGCATTATCAATCAGACTTTTTTTTAAAGTGCAAGAAATGTTTTGTTTTTGTTTTTTATTAAAGGGCAATATTTTTTTTTCCTTATATTTTCATACTTTAGATTCATACCTTCAATTTTTCCTTTTTCAGAATAATTACAATAACAGCTGAATATATTAAAACATCCCAAATATAGCAAATTACAAAAATGAATTCATTGAGTTTTCACCCACACTTTGAATTTCAGAGACATTTGTGTCACTTTGGTGGCAACAATATAAAACACTGATCATATTGGTTTTGGCCAGTGGTCTAGACTAATGTAATATAACTAACTAATAAATATATAAATATATGATATATATATGTTTGGGGGTCAGTAATATTTTCTAATCTATTGAAGAAGTCTCTTAAGATCAGCAAAGCTACATTTATTTGTAGTGATTTTATCTGACTGATTAAAAACATTAATATTGTGAAAACGTATTATTTAAACAACATTAAATAACTTTATTTTAATATATTTAAAATGTAATTTATTCCTGCATTTTCAGCATCATTTCTCCAGTCTTCAGTGTCACATGATCCTTCAGAAATCATTATAATTCGCTGATTTGCTGCTCAAGAAACATTTCTTATTATTATCCATGTTTAAAACAGTTGGGCTGCTTCTTTTTTTGTGCATTTTTCATGGGTTCTTTGATAAATACAAATTATTTGAACTTAATAAATGTCTTTACTTTAATTGTTTTTAAGCAAATATTTTTTTCTAGAACAAAAAAAAAAGTATACTTCTATAAATTGCATTGTGTAAAATTTTACTCATTTTGTATTTAAATTGCATTATGAATTTATCTATATTATATTGGCCACCCTGCGGTCTACATCATGGACATTGAAAAAAAAATCCCTAAACTGTGTCGCAATTCATTGAGTTTTCACCCACACTTTGAATTTCAGAGACATTTGTGTCACTTTAGTGGCATATTAGGCCCCATTAATTTCTGACCCTTCAGCTCAACAAAAGGAGACTCTTACTTGTTGAATGTGTGCGTTGTTTGGCCCATTGATAAACTCCTCCAGTTCGGCTAGACGGTTAGTCTTGGCCAAGGCAAAGATCAGCTCGGTCTCTACGTAAGATTCTCTGGCCTTCTTACGTGCCATCTGCAGAAACTTGACCAGATCCTCCCAGTTCCCTGAGAACAAAACAACAATAAGTTCACTACAAGACCATTATATTTATTAAACACCTTACCTTGAATGTTATGGATTTAGTCATTTTTTGTGGATCTTACCACTTTGGGCTGCAGCTTGTCCCACTTCCATGTAGGCTGAGGGATCGTCAGCTTTGATGTAAGAGTCAATGGCCTCTTTCACCAGCCCCTTTTGCAGCTGTGCTTTAGCCAGCTGACTCCACACGGCCGGCTCATTACAGCGCTCTGCAAACTCATAGGCCCGGTCCAGATTCCCAATGTGCTCGATAAGAACCTCAGTCAAGAAAAATAACAACTAGTGCTGTCAAACGATTAAAATATTTAATCGCGATTAATGCGCATTAATGTCATAGTTAACTCACGATTAATCGCACATTTTATCTATTCTTAATGTCTTTTGATTTCTTTTTGTTACATTTTTTTCTCATTTTAATGCTCTTATCAACATGGAAAAGTGGATTGGCTTGTTTAGTGCAAATGTTTTTTTTAATTATTATTATTATTGAAAATAACATTGGAATAATGTTCAATTTCACTCTAACATATATAGCCTAAACAATCTCTCACACAATGTAACACTGTCCATCATTAAAAGGGTGAAAGAAATACTGACGAGGTCCTGATATTGACGAGGGGTGGAGAATTTGCATCATCTGTGTTTGTGTGTGTGTGTGTGTTTGCTTGGCCATCATCAAGTGGTGTTTCAGGCTGGAACGTGCTGCGATGATGATAGCTCAGTTCATAATGACAAAACATACAGATCGCTTTGGTCTTGTCAATGGGACAATTTGGCAACTTTTTAAAAGTAAACTTTACATTCAGAATCTCATTGGCATCCATTTCGGCGTGCTCGCGCTCGTCATCCACTCAAAGCATAACATTACTATTTGGCCGGCTCACAAGCTGAAACGAGTGTGTGCGGCACAAAGCGTCCCTCGCGCTGCGCTCTGAAACCCATTCATTTCAATGGCTTGCGTCACGCGGAGGACGTTTCGATTGCTTCTTCGTAGACCAAAACGCAAGCGGATCTACCTAGACCGGAAACAAAACAACAGGCACTCCGCACACACTCGTTTCGGCTTGCGAGCCGGTGTGGTGACGAGATGAGGTCCGTCAGACGAAATGAGTCCCCCCTTAGGGGAGACTCATCTCGTTCGGGCGGACCCATCTCTTCACCACACCGGCTTTGAGTGGATAACGAGCGCGAGACGCTGAAATGGATCAGGACGCATGCCGCGTCCTGTTGCAAAAGTATGTGAAAAAACTACAAAGTTTGCTAGGACAAAAAGACCGTTAATCGCGCGATAAAAAAATTAACGCCGTTAAAATGGGTTTGCGTTAACGCCGTTAATAACAGCGTTTAACTGACAGTAGGGCTGTAGTCAAGACCACCTTTGTCGAGTCCAAGACAAGTCCAAGACCAGGACTAGTCGAGTCCAAGTCAAGACCGAGTCCAAAGAGGTTCGAGTCCAAGTCAAGACCGAGTCCAAAAAGGTTCGAGTCCGAGTCAAGACCGAGTCCAGGACAGGAAAAAAAAGTCTTCAGGGCCTGAATTTCATTTTTGCCAAACAAAATTTTTAAATTTATGTTGCTTAAATGTTTGTGCTCATTGCATTTTTTTACAATGGGGTAATGTTGTTAAGAATTTACACAACACAAGGCTTGATTAAATAGTCAATTAAATTGAAAAAAGTTACACAAATAAATACAATAAAGATACAAATAAAGACAAATAAAGAGAAATGTTTTTGCATAGGTCTACACTAGTCAGAAACTGAATAAAGTAATCAAATGGAAAATAACACTGGATAGTATTTTAGTCCTGAATAAATTAAACACATAGGCTAATCCTGATTCCTTTAACTTAAAGTCTCTTTCTTGTTTTGACGACAAAATTAATGAACGACACACATGGTTTCTGTCACTTTAAGAGCTAAGAGCATAGATTCTCTGTTCATACTGGCATGCGTTTTATGCTTATTAAAGACAAAACCGACTATGTTTAGACCATTATACTCACGAAGACCGAAATTGACACGATTTGAGTGTTAAAGCAATATAACTAATCCGTGAAAAATAACTTTTGTTACTGGCCAGCTGTTCTTGAGGCGGATTTTCAATGAATGTGCGCATAGTCATCCCAGAGAGCGCGCAAGGACTGATAGTTTAAAATTACTTGAATGTTAAACTGGTAAGACTTAAAAAGACGTGCAAATGTTAAGCTTTATTCACGATGCACTACTGGCTCGAATGCAAGTGAATATTCCGTCATGTCCCGACTCCTGAACGCGAGTGTGTATTATCGCAGCAGCGCTTGATGCTTGGCTTCCACAACACATGAGAGAAGAGAGAAGAGAAGACGCGACAACGCTGAACAATCACGCGGTTTGTGAAATTGCATCTGGCAGATAGTTATTAAAAGAATGATTTGATTTTATAATCTGTGTGGATTACGGTTACGGGAATATCCAGCATTATAAATGGGAGACCTGCGGGAATCATTAGAATTGTGCGCAACACCCAGTAACTATAGTAACAGCATGAGAAGACGCGCTCCGTTGGAGTGAGCACTTGGTCGGTTAATTTGGGCATTTTCTAAGTTAACGTTACCCTGATAGGCTAGTAATGAATGAACACGCATACAAAATGTTGGACTCAGGCCGAGACCAAACGCCATATTTGGCAAGACCAGTGGCCGAGACCGAGACAAGTCCGAGTCCAAATACCAGCGAGTCCGAGACAAGTCCGAGACCATAGAAAAACGGACTCGAGTCCGGACTCGAGTCCAAGACCGGACTCGAGTACTACAGCCCTGACTGACAGCCCTAATAACAACTGATTTAAAACAAGGAAGCGCAGAGTAAGACTATACAATTATGTCCATGTACCCGTGTAGGATAC
>JAQIUQ010006398.1:0-11116 GCA_030378365.1 Hybognathus amarus
GTAATTTTTCACTGAGAAAATTTTTTTGCTCTGTTTTTCTGAATTAATGAGTTAATTTTTCATGAGAAAAAAAGTTTTTGCTCTGTTTTTCTGAATTGAACGAGTTAATTTTTCATGAGAATTTTTTTTTTTTGCTCTGTTTTTCTGAATTAATGAGTTAATTTTTCATGGAAATTTTTTTTTGCTCTGTTTTTCTGAATGAAAATTTTTTCTTTATGAAAAATTAAGTCATTAATTCAGAAAAACAGAGCAAAAACTTTTTTTCTCACTGAAAAATTAAGTCGTTAATTCAGAAAAACAGAGCAAAAACTTTTTCTCATGAAAAATTAAGTTGTTAATTCAGAAAAACAGAGCAAAAACTTTTTTCTCATGAAAAATTAACTCGTTAATTCAGAAAAACAGAGTAGATTTTTTTTCAAGTGAATGCAATACGCCACGTAGACTTGCACTTTCTCTTCAGCAGTATTTAAAAGAGTCATGCTCTGCACAACCACTAGATGGTGTGTTTACTCTTTATAAAAAGAGCCGGTTGGTAGAATTGGTCCACATCGGGTATCTCTCACTGGGAATCTGCGTATTCACGTTTCAGGGAGTTAAATCGTGACATCTACGACGTTTTCCGTAATTTTTCATGAGAACATTTTTTTGCTCTGTTTTCTGAATTAATGAGTTAATTTTTCATGAGAAATTTTTTTTTGCTCTGTTTTTTCTGAATTAATGAGTTAATTTTTCATGAGAAAAAATTTTTTTGCTCTGTTTTTCTGAATTAACGAGTTAATTTTTCATGAGAATTTTTTTTTGCTCTGTTTTTCTGAATTAATGAGTTAATTTTTCATGGAAATTTTTTTTGCTCTGTTTTTCTGAATGAAAATTTTTTCTTATGAAAAATTAAGTCGTTAATTCAGAAAAACAGAGCAAAAACTTTTTTTCTCATGAAAAATTAAGTTGTTAATTCAGAAAAACAGAGCAAAAACTATTTTTCTCACTGAAAAATTAACGTCGTTAATTCAGAAAAACAGAGCAAAAACTTTTTTTCTAATGAAAAATTAAGTCGTTAATTCAGAAAAACAGAGCAAAAAAAATTTTCTCATGAAAAATTAACTCGTTTAATTCAGAAAAACAGAGCAAAAAATTTTTCTCATGAAAAATTAACTCGTTAATTCAGAAAAACAGAGTAAGATTTTTTTTTCAAGTGAATAAATACGCTACCGTAAACTTGCACTTTCTCTCTCAGCAGTATTTAAAAGAGTCATGCTCTGCACGACCACTAGATGGTGTGTTTACTCTTTTTATAAAAAGAGCCGGTTGGTAGATTCGATCTACATTGCGGTATCTCTTCACTGGAACGTGTAAGTTTCACGTTCGAGGGAGTTAAACCGTGACATCTAACATGTTTTCCGTAATTTTTCATGAGAAAATTTTTTTGCTCTGTTTTTCTGAATTAATCAAGTTAATTTTTCATGAGAAAATGTTTTCGCTCTGTTTTTCTGAATTAACGAGTTAATTTTTCATGAGAAAATATTTTTTGCTCTGTTTTTCTGAATTAACGAGTTAATTTTTCATGAGAAATTTTTTTTGCTCTGTTTTTCTGAATTAATTAGTTAATTTTTCATGAGAAAAAAGTTTTTGCTTTGTTTTTCTGAATTAACGAGTTAATTTTTCATGAGAAATTTTTTTGCTCTGTTTTTCTGAATTAATCGAGTTAATTTTTCATGGAAATTTTTTTTTGCTCTGTTTTTCTGAATGAAAATTTTTTCTTATGAAAAATTAAGTCGTTAATTCAGAAAAACAGAGCAAAAACTTTTTTTCTCATGAAAAATTAAGTCGTTAATTCAGAAAAACAGAGCAAAAACTTTTTTCTCATGAAAAATTAAGTCGTTAATTCAGAAAAACAGAGCAAAAACTTTTTTTCTCATGAAAAATTAAGTTGTTAATTCAGAAAAACAGAGCAAAAACTTTTTTTCTCATGAAAAATTAAGTCGTTAATTCAGAAAAACAGAGCAAAAACTTTTTCTCATGAAAAATGTACTCGTTAATTCAGAAAACAGAGCAAAAACTATTTTCTCATGAAAAATTAACTCGTTAATTCAGAAAAACAGAGTAAAATTTTTTCAAGTGAATGCAATACGCCACCGTAGACTTGCATCTTCTCTTCAGCAGTATTTAAAAGAGTCATGCTCTGCACAACCACTAGATGGTGTGTTTATCTTTATGAAAAAGAGCCGGTTGGTAGCAGATTGGTCCACATCCGGGTATCTCTCATGGAACGTGTAAGTTTCACTGTTTGAGGAATTAAACTGTGACATTCTAGCACGTTTCGTAATTTTTCATGAGAAAATATTTTTGCTCTTTTTTTCTGAACTAATGAGTTAATTTTTCATTAAGAAATTTTTTTTGCTCTGTTTTTCTGAATTAACGAGTTAATTTTTCATGAGAAAAAAGTTTTTGCTCTGTTTTTCTGAATTAACGAGTTAATTTTTCATAAGAATTTTTTTTTGCTCTGTTTTTCTGAAATTAATCGATTAATTTTTCATAAGAATTTTTTTCGCTCTGTTTTTCCGAAATTAAATCGAGTTAATTTTTCATGGAATTTTTTTTTGCTCTGTTTTTCTGAATGAAAATTTTTTTCTCATGAAAAATTAAGTCGTTAATTCAGAAAAACAGAGCAAAATTTTTTTTCTCATGAAAAATTAAGTCATTAATTCAGAAAAACAGAGCAAAAAAAATTTTCATTGAAAAATTAACTCGTTAATTCAGAAAAACAAGCAAAAAAAATTTCTCATGAAAAATTCACTTGTTAATTCAGAAAAACAGAGTAGATTTTTTTTTCAAGTGAATGCAATACGCTACAATTAAACTTGCACTTTCTCTTCAGCAGTATTTGAAAGAGTCCATGCTCTGCACAACCACTAGATGGTGTGTTTACTCTTTGTAAAAAAGAGCCGGTTGGTAGATTGATCTACATCCGGGTATCTCTCCACTGGAACGTGTAAGTTTCACATTTGAGGGAGTTAATATAGTGACATCTACACGTTTTCGTAATTTTTCATGAGAAAATTTTTTTGCTCTGTTTTTCTGAATTAATGAGCTAATTTTTCATGAGAAAAAAGTTTTTGCTCTGTTTTTCTGAATTAATGAGTTAATTTTTCATGAGAAAATTTTTTTTGCTCTGTTTTTCTGAATTAATGAGTTAATTTTTCATGAGAATTTTTTTTGCTCTGTTTTTCTGAATTAATGAGTTAATTTTTCATGAGAAATTTTTTTGCTCTGTTTTTTCTGAATTAATGAGTTAATTTTTCACGAGAAAAAGTTTTTGCTCTGTTTTTCTGAATTAACGAGTTCATTTTTCATAAGAAATTTTTTTTTGCTCTGTTTTTCTGAATTAATGAGTTAATTTTTCATGGACATTTTTTTGCTCTGTTTTTCTGAATGAAAATTTTTTCTTATGAAAAATTAAGTCATTAATTCAGAAAAACAGAGCAAAAACTTTTTTTCTCATGAAAAATTAAGTCGTTAATTCAGAAAATCAGAGCAAAAACTTTTTTCTCATGAAAAATTAACTCGTTAATTCAGAAAAAACAGAGTAGATTTTTTTTTCTTCAAGTGAATGCAATACGTAAACTTGCACTTTCTCTTCAGCAGTATTTAAAAGAGTCATGCTCTGCACAACCACTAGATGGTGTGTTGTACTCTTTGTAAAAAGAGCCGGTTGGTAGATTGGTCCACATCCGGGTATCTTCCACTGGAACGTGTAAGTTTCACGTTTGAGGGAGTTAAACCGTGACATCTACACGTTTTCCAAAGTGGACCAACGTGATTATTTCACTGTCTTGTCGTGATACCGGGTTGGCCAGTGGTATGAGATATAATAATGTGGATAGGCTTTTTTTAATTTAGCAAGAACACAAACCAAACAAAGGCTAATGTTCATGAACAAAACTTTAATGGCTCTTGTTTTTATTTATAATGCTCTAAGCAAATCACATTCTTCCCAAATTTTCTGTATATTTAATAAACATAGAAATCTGATCAATTCTATATTATGGGAGATAGATTTTGACATCATGGTTTATTGACACCCACAAATGCTTGGCTGACAGGTAAGTGTTTATAAGCAGCTTGAAATCTGTTGTATTAACACTAGGGGTCGATTCAAGGACTTTCAAGCAGTGGTGGAACATAATTCTAGGTTTCAGAGGTCATAAGGTGATTGGCTGATAGGGGTGATGGGTCAAATGTGTTGACAAATATTGACCATTGATTCAGCTTGATAAGATAATAAGTCTAAGGACCTAATAAACAAAAGGACAATCCAAGTATAGTTCACAATGTGGATGTTTATCTTTATTCAATTGTTCTTGAGTGTAAAATATTAAGTAGTTGGTGGGAGAGTTAATGATGGATTTCTCCGATATTGACCAATGTCTTTCATTAATGCTTTCTTCGTTTTGTACTGATGATTATATGTTGAAATTCAATATTTTCGATTACATATAATTACATTGAAATCTTAGCTTATCATCATCAAGCACCTGCCTTTATCAGAACATTCAGGAATTTCACACTGTTTATGAAGTCTGTGTAACTGGATCCTGGGAGGATCTGGTAGAGCCGTTATGAAGAATTGTCTGTGAAAGTGTTTAGTGCAAAGCTTTCCTGTATATTGTATGGACCCCATCACTTCTATTGTGAAAACTGAAAATTGTGAATATTTTTCACATGCAAAAGATGGAGCCGTCTGTGTTCAAATTTATGTAAATGTTTAGGGATGTGCTTGTTATGTAGAGCATTCCTCCAAAATACCCCCATCTGAACAGCAGCGTTATTGGAATTTCCTATTAGCGTTTTCCTGAGCTCTAGCGTAAAGAGGGCATGTTTGTTTAGGCTTGTTTGATTATCTGAACTATTTCACCATGTCCAAACATAAAAAAAGCATAACAAGCTGCGTGTCTAATTGTTTTGTACGAGAGTTCACTTATCTGTCCCAGCAGAATCAAAACAAAAACAATCACAGCATTTTCTTATTCTTGGATCTCATATCTAAATTATGAACCTCATCAGGTCAGCTCTACCCCCGCCACAACTGCACAAAAACCTCCTTGGAGTACACGTACACTGTAAAAAAAATAAAGACTCCAGCTAAAGAACCGATTTTGGTTCCCAAAAGAACCTTTCAGTGAACAGTTCTTAGTGTAAAGAACATTTAAAAATTCTAAAGATTTTTTTTTTCTCTGTAAAGAACTTTTGTGCAATGGAAAGTTTTCGGTGCTCGGTCTCTTCAATATAATGCCTAAAGAACCTTTATTTTTATAGCTGGCCTCGTAAATGTAACATTCACTCTTTCTCTCTTCTTTATTCACTGAATTGCTGTTTGTTTTGGCTGGAAGGTCATTTATGGGATATAAGCTTCCCTAAAATCAATCATTAAGTGTGCATTAAGTGTTATGAGCTCCACTACCCCAGAGGCCTAAAACTGAATGCAACCTTAATTCCACATAATTTCTGATTCATACTATAGCTCATGTGGCTTGTTGAGTACATGTGTGCTATTAGTTTTTTTCAAAATTACAATTTTCGCCTGAGAGGATGATAAAATAGGTTTATCTAGGGACCAGGTTGTGCTCTTTCAACCCAAAGCACTAGCAAACACATACTGTAGCAACACCCTGGTGACTAAATATAACACTCTTGTGGCAGTAAGTTTTACACTAGAGTTGACTGGTTTGGTATCTTTATTTGTTTAAAGAAATTAATACTTTTATTCAGCAAGGACACATTACATTGATCAAAAGTGACTGAAAAGACATTAATAATGTTACAAAAGAGGGTTATTTCAAACAAATGCTGTTCTATTTTACACTAAAGCAGCACAACTGTTTCCAGCTTTGATGATGATAAATATTTCTTGAGCAGCAGATCAGAATGATTTCTGAAGGGTCATGTGACGCAGAAGACAATGCTGAAAATTCAGGCTTTGCCACGACTTGAATAAATTACACTTTAAAATATATTAAAGTCGACAACGGTTATTTTAAAGGGTCATGAACTGGCTTTTTGAATTTTATTATATTGTTGTCTGAGGTCAACTTACTGATGTTTGCTTGGTTTTTGCATTCAAAAACATCTAAATGAATAAGTAATAGGCTATTTTCTACCCTAGTTTTGAGCCTAGCTGAAAAACGCTCGGTTTTTATGGGCGTCTCGCACTTGAAGACTTGGAAGTAAACGCCCACTGCTGTGAGTGGAGAACAGTTTTGCATATTATATGAGTTTAACTCACCCGTCGGTGCACTTGGGGGAAATTGTTGAAAATGTTGTAAAATGGCAACCGGAATGATTTCGACCCAGAGTCCGTGTGTTGCACAATTCCTGTCAGATCCAATATAGACGGCACTGCACTGTTCTTTACTCTTAATCGGTCTGCAAATCCTGCAAAAACGAGGTAGGCATCTATTTTATTTAGCTATGCGTGAAAAGCCTGAATGGGTGGGCGGGGCTAAACAGGCCTTGTTGAAGTAGACGTTGATCTTCTTCTGCGTTGGGTGGTGTTTTATCCTCTTTGACGTCATTGTTCCCCACTTTGAAAATCGAGTCGTTTGTTGAGGCTGGTGTCAGATAAAAGCTTTTATTGGACTAACAAGGACGTTTTACAGTTCTGAAACTTACAGGATATTCTTATAATATGATGACCTCTTAGATGTCAAAAGCTCAAGGAAAATTTGATTTCTCAGTTCATCACCCCTTTAAATTGTAATAATAGGCCTACTCTTACAATATTACTAAGGATGTACCGATATGAAAATTTTCGCAGATAACCGATAATTCTTTATATTTGAAAGCTGATAAATTATATATATATATATATATATATATATATATATATATATATATATTTTATTTATTTTTTACATGTATATAATAAAATAACAATTGTCAAAATTAAACGCCATGTCCAAGCACAATGATAATGTTCTCATCTTAATTCTATGAAGCCTATGTGACAGACTTGTTCTGCATTTTCCTTTTTTAAGTGATTCCATTCATATTTTAAGCAATTCAAAACCATCATGGTGAACATTGTCCAATCTGAAGTTTCTCAGCTTAAGGAAATAATACATTATTTATTGGCTGTAATGTATCAACCAAATTTTCTTATTGGTTCGATCACGATAATGTTAAAAATGAACATATATCTGCCGATACCTATATAGTGGCCGATATATCGTGCATTACATACACTACCGGTCAAAAGTTTAAGATTGGTAGATATATTTTTTATGTTTTTAAAAGAGAGTCTCTTCTGCTCACCAAGGCTGCAATTTTTTGACAAAAAAGACACAAAAAAACACAGTAATATTGTGAAATATTATGACAATTTAAAATGACTTTTTATGTTAATATATATTAAAATGTAATTTATTTTTCTGAAAAACGCTGAATTTTCAGCATCATTACTCCAGTCTTCAGTGTCACATGATCCTTCACAAATCACTCTAATATGATGATTTTATGCTCCAAAAACATGTATGATTATTATCCATGTTGAAAACAGTTTTTTACATTTTTATTTCAGGATTCTTTGATGAATAGAAAGTTCAGAAGAACAGCTTTTATCTGAAATGGAAAGCTTTTGTTACATTAAACACTACCCTTTAAAAAGTTTGGGGTCAGTAAGAATTTGTATTTTATTTTTTGGCAAAATAAATAAGAAATCAATACTTCTATTCATCAAGGATGAGTTACATTGATAAAAAGTTACAGTAATGACATTTATAATGTTAGAAAAGATTCTAATTAAATAAATGCTGTTCTTTGAACTTTCTATTCATCAAAGAATCCTGAAATAAAAATGTAAAAAACTGTTTTCAACATGGATAATAATCATACATGTTTTTGGAGCATAAAATCATTCATATTAGAGTGATTTGTGAAGGATCATGTGACACTGAAGACTGGAGTAATGATGCTAAAAATTCAGCTTTTTTCAGAAGAAAAAATAGCATTTTAATATATATTAACATAAAAAGTCATTTTAAATTGTCATAATATTTCACAATATTACTGTGTTTTTTTGTGTATTTTTATAAAAAAAATTCAGCCTTGGTAAGCAGAAGAAACTTCTTTTAAAAACATAAAAAATCTTACCCGATCTTAAACTTTTAACCGGTAGTGTAAATGTTTACTGTATTTTTGATCAAACAAATGCATCCTCTGTGAGCTTATAGTGCACTTTCAAAAATATATATAAAAAATCTTTTTAACGGTATGTAAATGGGTAGAAAAACAAACAAACAAACAAACAGTCATTGAATTGAGCAGCAAAAATAAAAAAGGCAGAAATAAAACCAAAACACACACATTGCACAGATCTTTGATTGCACTGATGTAGTTTTTGAATTTAAATTACTTTAATTTGCTTTTGATGATGTAGGAAAATTGTCAAATGAATTAGAGTTGAAAGAAATGAGTTTGAAGCTTGTTTCCAAGACTGGAATGATAAAAAGGTTTGGTTTATTTCTCCTTCAGAGATGGCTGGAAGGGCTTAACTAAACCCGACGTTCAATCTAATGCTTGGCTACTCTATGTTCCTGTTGGAAGCCCGGCGTTTAATGACAGAAGCAGACAGAACGCCTCTGCGGCACGAGGGGAACCAAATGATCGTTGCAGAGCTGAGAAACCAAACCAAAGGCGAACGCATTCTAAGGGCAGGCGGTTCTCTCATCAGTGATGGCAATCAGGCCTTCCACGGGCTGGAGCCTATTCTGCATTTTTTCATTTGCTGACCGTTCACCTAAAAACCACTATGACGTACAAATTTATTTGCACTTTATGCTTGATCAGCAAATGTCCCCGACTCAAAGCAGCAGTTCTCGACTTTGGAGAGAAGAGGATATTTGCTGCATGGATATAGCCTATAATACTCTTTCCATGAAAACTGTGTACTAGTCACACCTTTTTAATTTGGTGGGTGAGACACTAAACTGACGGATCTGACAAGAAAGACCCTCAGTGCAAGGTTGAGAATTTGAGAATTGACCCACTGTAAAAAATAATTCGTGATTTTAATGGTAAAAGACTATATTTAAAATGCTACCAGTGCAAAACTATTAATTGGTTAACCCCTTAACTCTCACTTCAGGTGGGACGCTTGCCATCATTTTAAAAAAAAAAACAATAATATCTTAGAAAAGACCTTAAGTAATATTGACAAACTACTATATCATTTGAAAGCTTACAATCTCTAGTTTCCATATTTGTTGACTGATTTTCAAAATAAATTACACAGAAGCCTAATTTATCAATTTGCAACAAGAATATTTTCAGTACTTATAAAGCGTATTCAGACCTTTATTTTGAAATAGCAATGAACATGAAAAATCAGAGAGAAAAAGGTATAAACCTCACCTCAGTTTGTTCTGCAAGCCAAGAGTTCAAAAGATTTTATCCATTCAATTATTTTTAGCAAAAAAAGGTCTGAAAATGTTTTAAATATTATTAAAAAAAAAAAAAAAATAAATCACCATTTGTGATGTGGCAATAAGCTATGGCGCGCATGTGTGTTCTTTGTATGTGTTTCTTAGAGGTTGAATTCATACCAAAATCTACAAACTTCCCATACTACTTCTGAATAGGATTATTTCTACTTTCATAAATTTTATGAAGATTGTGTTAAAGGGTGGTTTACTGCTACTTCTTCTTTGCATGATTGTGTTTATGGGATGAGCAATGTGAGCATATGTATCCCGTGGTTTTCCTTTTTTTTTAAAAGTGTTATTTTTCATAAATTTCACCTTTATTGTCAGCCGGCTCTCCCCTGTCCGCTGAACGAGTGGTTCACTTCCTGAGTCTATGAAAACACTCCCTCAGAAACATGTCAGCGGGCTCGGATTGGTTTCGTTTGGGCCGGTGTGTTGTGATTGGCTAAACTGTGCGCTCACGTCTACGGAAGATTAACGCCCATTACCTTTACGGGCGAAGCGGGCGGGCATGCCAAATGTGGATACCATAGACGGTGGATACACGTAAATAATGATGTCGAGACTGCAGTATCACTGAGGCAGAATCAGACAGAGAAAGCCGCGATGAATCAGAGTCAAGCAGAACCTCACCACACACGGCTCTTAATAAAGGTTTCTGAATGATAATTTGCTTCATTTTTTAACTTTATACACGTTTGTTTTACACAATAGCATCTGACTGGCAACGATAGCAACTGACTGGCTAACTAATGTTAAACACAAACAGCATTTGCAGGTTTACGTTCTTGATAGAATCGAAAATAAAGTCATAAAGCATATATATATGAAAAATACATTTACAACATTAGTACTTATACAAAATTCAGGTCCATAATGTTTGTACGCGTTTGCCGTAGACACAAAATAGCCTAACTAGTAGCCCATAAAGCCTACAAAGCCAGCGCTGGCATTTGAAAAAACAAAAAAAAAAAAAACCACAACGCTACGTCGGGAATTATACATGCAAATACATTTAAAATGATGAAGTCTTAGCCTACTTACAGGTTGTGGCCCAACAACTGCTGACTTTTAACTGCTGGTTTTAAAGTTGGATCTGCTTCATGATTTAGAAACAGTTTCTTGTTGACGTTAATCCAGTGTTGAACTCGTGGAGATTCTGGAAGCTGTCTCTTAAATGCGCAGCACAGAGAGCTAGATTATGATCGTCACTTTCAGGAATATAATCAAACACAAATTGTATCCATTGTTGTTCGAAGTATAGTGTCCGTGGAAGCCCGAAACACAGAAGACCTGACAGCTGCGTGAACACAACTCACTCGACAGAGCTGCTGAAATATGATCATGCCCTTTCCTGCATATTCCGGAGGGAGTGGTTGATGCAAATGTGTGGGTTAGTGACGTACCATAACCCAGCTGTAGTCCGAAAACGAGTCGTTTTTGTAGGCAATTTTACTTCCTGATTTTTAAAAGACGATATCTCTGCTTACACTAAACTTTCAGTGCTGCAACTTTGCAGATACTGTTCATGCACCAACAGCAACATTACACACTATTTTAAAATGAAAAAAGTGAAATCGCAGTCAACTCGCCCTTTAATAATGGTTCATATCACTCAAAACACATTAGTGAGTAGTAGT
>JAQIUQ010006399.1:0-68864 GCA_030378365.1 Hybognathus amarus
GGCTCTCTTACGTATTGCTGTACTAGTTCTTTGGCGTTGGTTGGGTTGTCCCTACCCTTTATGCGCATGTATTTTCTAGTATGCAAAATGCCATAACCTTTTTTAATCCAAACCTTTTTGCTCTTGCTATTATTGTTATTGTTTGATAACATGACTGACATAGACCCAACCTCATTCACGCTCTTTGCAGCTTTCTATCTTCTTCATAAAGATCAAATGAATTTACAGTATAAACAGCGCACTATTAAGGATCACACTTTCTAATGATTTTTTGTGTATACCGTTGAATATCTTACCATTAATCTGGCATTAAGCAGTATGTTTAAAACAGTTTCCTCATGCGGCTGGTATGCCTGTTTATGTTCATGGTGGTGTGGTCTGGTAGAACAGCTCAATATGTCCAGAGTCTGTCTTGACGCTCCAGCTCTGTCTCAGCCTCCAGGGAAAGATTCTTCAGCTGCTGGAGCATCTACACAAACACAGAACACAACATAATCATGTGGATAATAATGAATAATTGGGGTTGTAGTTCTAAAATATAGATATACTATGGACATTGAGGATTGAAATCGTAAAGGGGTTTTGATTTATTAAAATTGTCATAATTTTGAAATAAAAGGGCACTTTATACCCTGATTTGCTCTGTTGGAAGGGGCGTGTCTGCTGTGAGACTTCAGTGTAAACGCACACTGCTATGATTGGCTGAACATCTTACATATGAAATAGAGATCTGCACTCTCGCAAATGCTTTCCACATCAGTTTCTACTGACAGTTCAAACATGATGTAAATAAGAGCGTAAACATTGTTATTGGTAATAACAGAAGTTTTAATGAAGTAGTCCAGGGCCCGGATCACTAAAGAAGTTTTGTGCAAAAGTGGCTCCAAGCGGCCAAATTCTGAAGAAAATTTTTAAGTCATGACGTTTTCTTAGAATTTCCCTGAAAAGTGACACGAAAATCCCAGTTAATATAAAAGCTATTCCTCAAGATTCCTAGCGCTTAAAAGTGCTAAGGCGAGATCTGCTAAGAGCAAGGGAAAGAGGACTTTTAGTGGCTTAGGAGTTACCCTAAGCAGCTGCACAAAATTTATTGTTTTCCTTTTCTCTCATTTTCTGTGTTTTTACGGATATTTGTTAACAAGCCTTCATATACAGACCAGCCAGCAATCACAGAAATTGATGAAAAGCTGAGCCGTGTTACCCTCGTTAAGACCACACTGAGTTGTAGCATGCAATTTCTACTTCATTAAGGACAGCCCCTTGAGATAGGCCATCTTATTTTCAATGGGGTCCATATGGGAGTGAAAGCACACTGCCATATACACACAAAACTGTTTTCGCGTATAAATGCCACGAGAAATGACATTCGTGACATAGATACTAACTTTCATGAGATCAGGCTGGATATTAATATGAGCAAATAAGACACAAATCATTATTGAAACACTGGGTGTAATGAGCTTAAGTTTTACACATATTTTAGATTGTAATGTTAGGCTATAACCCCTACAGCTTACTATTCATTTTCCAGATATTTTCTTGAATGTGAAATATTATTTACAATTACAGTCTGCATAAGATTAGAGTGTATAATTATGTTTATTGATTTGAGGGTACATCCTTTGCTCATTATCAACAAAAGTTCATTTTCATCAAACTTGTAGGATCAACCAATCACAGCTTTTGAAAATGATGACTAGCATCATTTCCTAGCAACGGGGCCAACCATGCCTCATTAAGATAGGATTTTCCATCCATTCCTTGCTCAGAGTTCACTGAAAATGTCATGGAATCACTTCTAAAGCTAAAACTCCTGCAAGGAATTTTTAGGTTAAGTTAGGAGCTCTCTGAGAGGATTCTCAGAATCTTTAGGGATAACGGGCCCAGAACTCAGTCACTGAGAAACTATAACTTTGATAACATCATCCGTATATATTTATAATTAAATAATTATATTCCTTTACTAAGAGAAACAATTGTGAGTTTGAGACTCGCTTTCAACCAACTGCTTGATAAAGAGCAATAAAAGTTTTTTAGACAAATAACACCATGACTGTATGAATCTATAAAAGAAATCACTGATCATAGATTAGGCATTTGAATTATGACGGTTACATGTTGTGGCATTACTGTCTGGTCCACATATTACAGTAAGATTGCTTGCAAAGCCTGCGCCAAAATGTGACTTATTTACCAAAGAATCCACAGTGAAATGTACCAAACAAACAAATAATGCTATACTGAGACATTCACATCAGTGAAAATGAGTAACCACTTTCACTCAGCATTAGGATCTTTTGGAAGGTGATGCTATTTGGTGCAGTGGTATCCTGTAGCGTGCCAGTGGGCAGGGCCCAAGACAATGATGTAGAAATAGGCAGTTGGACTATTAGCGTTCTGCAGAGGTGGTCTTCGTAGCACTGTTAACGTCATAATGTAACAACCGCTCCAAACGAGTTGTTTCTGAAGTCTAGAGCTTCAATTAGAAGCTGTTTTACGGGCTAACGAGGAAACTTTGTTGTTGTGTGTCTCCCTCATTCCTGACCCATTTTAAATTCGACTGCAACTGTTCTGCACAAAAGGCTGACAGAGTCGCAGTCTAAGAGATCACGTCTGACAAAACTGGGATTCATTGCAAGTCTAAAATGAGATGCTTTCTTCGTTTTGGTGGTTAAGAATGCGAGCGAAATGATATGATAGCTTATTGCTACTGCACTAGGAAGACACAATTAGTATAACATTTATTGAACAATGCGGTCAGTGCTATATCAGATTAGTAATCGACAATGAAGAAAAGCTACAAAACAGATTAAATCTTAAATGCCCAGACCAATCAATTATAGAGTAAGACTTCAGCTATACCAAAGACGGTGCACTCATCTTACAATGAATTACTATTACTATGAGAGTGCAATAGCTCAGGTTGCAGTAGAAACTCCTTAGATGCACGAGATTAGGACTACACATGTGCATTGGCTGGTCCAGGCTGAAATATCAGCTTTTTTAACGCTATTTGAGCATAAGAAGCAACATTTATGGGACAGTGAAATTCATGTAAGATTTTGCTGCTGATTTGAAACATGTTGTTTAAATATGAGTGAGGCAAGCAAATTTTGAGATTCAGGATTTCCCCATTCAAGTAGATAAAACTTAGTCTTGGATACTGAGGAAAGCAATTTCCAATATAGTAGCTGAGTGAACAGACTCTCCTTGAAAAGGACTTTGGTTATGTTTTGGAATAACAATTGTTATGGTCACAATGTGACTGAACACTATTAATGTTTTGTAAATTATAATTAAATCTTACTGTGAAGAGTGACATTTTACAGTACATCTTTTTGTTGCATTATTATAAATAGTCTGTACTCTGTACATTACCATCTTCAATGAGACAAGCTGCCCTGCCTCATCCTTTAAAAAAACGTATTTTCCTTCCTCTTGTGGCATCTTAAAATGTTTGTTTTCTAGTGTTCTCAACCCCAAAACATCACTGAAAAGTGATATATATGATGGTTGACCAACCATCAATTATCTCTGGTAACAGCAATAATATTGTGTTTTGGAATTATTCAACATGAAGTGCACCATTCTGCACAGCCCCATGACGCCCATGAGCCGAGAAAATGGTTGACTGTTTTTGCGTCAGTGTTTAGCCTGGTTTCTGCATACCATCAACACCTTCAGCTGAGCACTGATAGGATTTACTGCTGGCACTGCGGCCGTCTGCAGATGACGGCACTGAGACCTTGTAACTTTGTGCAATAGGGAAAGCCTAGAGTCAGTTTCCCATGCCCGTGTTTTGGAACACCATGTGTGGGATTGCTTTTCATCCAAGGCAGTGGGCCCTTTTGCGAATCTGCCCAAACACACTGCCAGGAATAAAGAATGGTATAAAAACATCCTGCAAGAGCAACTTCTCCCAAAATCCAGGAGCACTTTGATGATGGTCTGCACATTTTCCAGTCGAAGAGTGATAATGAGGTGGCTTGGAGATAATTACATAGAAATTCTGGATCTGTGACCCGGCAAAATTTGATACTGCCAAAACTGTTGACTGTACTGTACTGTATTTGTCTGCAATAAGAAGTGACCACACAGATCTCAAACCTGTTTTAGCTCCTGTGCCTCTGCCTCAGTAACAGTGGGCTGAAGCACTTGAAGTTGAAGTTGTGTCAGTTCACCAGCAGGCACCTCCACTGGCACCTCTGTATCCTTTCCATGACCTGAAGTGACACAGAATGAGCTCATTTATTCCTTTGAGATTTGTTGTTAAGATTAGAAGAATGTTGGTAAATAGACCTATTAACCAAGAAGCGCACAATGGGATTTCAGAAGGTTTTTAATGAAGTGCTGTTGATGTTGGAGCATGGCTGTCACCATGTGGTAGATATACCTTATAACTTTCAGTGTTACGTCTATTCCATTGTCAGGAATTTGAAAGTTTTCTTATGTGTGGCTGTAATTACTCTGCTTGCAAGGTACTACTGTGTTGATATTTAAATCAGTTCAGTGGTTATCAACTCCGGTCCTAGTCCTACTGTCGACTCTGCACATTTAGCCTTCTTTATTTAACACACCTGATTCGGGGCCCATATTCATGAAAAGATTCTAAGAATCACTCTCAGAAAACTCTTAATTTAGCTTAAAAACTTTTACGTAGGAGTCTTCAGCTTAAGAGTGATTCGAACTGATCTGAGAGTAAGGGAAAATACAAAAGCTTTCATACTACAGAGAGGAGGCGGTTGCATTACACGTTGCTATGTATGTATGACACAATCTTTAAAGACTGTGATTGGTTGGTTGTCCAAGAAGGAAAAATTATTATTTTTTTTTTTTTTTTTCAATTTTAAGGATGGGGTTTATTCACACACGCAACGCACACATTAAATATATGTATATAAATCCTTTTTTCCATGCTGTTAATTTCCAAAGGTATTTAATTGGCTTTAGATTAGAATGATCAAAATTGTTCCATTCTTTCCAATTACACTGATTGCTATCAATTTAAGTGGTGGTTTGAATGTTGGTTTTAAAATGAGATAGTAGTGTGTCTCTAAAAAGATCAGTCACAAACATGATCCCTGTACGATCTCATCTATGGTGTCTTATTAACTCACTGTAATTGTCTGCAACACATTACTGCCATTTTCTCCTCTGCTAAAGAAACTTTTAAGCCTCTTAAAAGTCCTCATCCGTAATCCTCACAATTTTAACATTAAGACCTCTTTTAAGGGTTAAGATGCTTTCTGAATTACTTTTTTCTTTACTAGGATTTTTTCTTCAATTTTAAGACTAAACGCCCACATTTCTAAGAATTTTCTTAGAATTCCGACACTAGAAGCTACTCTTTGCATTAAGAATCTTTATGAATAAGGGCCCTGATCATCAGTTAGTTAGGAAAGAGCTCCATTTGGTGTGTAAAAACAAACTGTGTAAAAAACAGTAATACAAAAAAATGTACACAGCAGTGCGATCCCTAGAGACCGACGTGGAGACTTTTATAGTTCGTTTTTTCTAAACCGCTTACTCACAGAAACAAAGATAAAGTTGCAAGATGCAAGTACAGAATCATTCTGATGAAGAAAGCTTTAAGAATACAACATTTATTAGAATTAAGTGTCAAGTCAAGTCAAATTTATTTATATAGCGCTTTTCACAGTGATAACATAAAAGTAGTACAACACAGATCAATAATATTGTTAAATGTTAAATAAACCCAACTAAGCACGCCAAAAGCAGGCAAAGCAAGGCGACATTATCATTTCAATTAGAAATGATAATTTACTGTAATTTTTGATCTGTGGAAACAGCTAGTTCTCTAACTGTACCTGCACTCCAAATGTTTCCTCCACCTTCTGGGCTTCCTGGTGTGGTTGCGAAAGTCGCCTGAAATGCTGCATAGTCACGTGTGATCTCAACTTTCTTCTTGTACTGCATCTCCAATACAGATAAAGCTTCAGTCATCCTGGCAGAGAGAATTCTGAAACAGATGTCAGGTTTCCCAATAAAGCGTTGCCGAACACTGATCTCGTAAGGGTTGTGCACATGGATATCATCCACCTCTTCCTTCTCAAAGGAATGAAGGAGCTGTCCGTTTGCACTCTGAACCTCCAGAGAGGAGACCGAAACCACCAGGCTACCTGGTTTCATGTTTTCAGAGTTTCCAACACAAGAGATAATAGCTGGAATGCTGAGTATGACTTTTTGGCCCTTGCCTGAACCTTTAGTATAGGACACCTTGGCAGCTTCTTCAGACTTGGCCTCCTGGTGGCTCTTCCATGGCAGTTTTCCAAAAGGCCACCAAGGAGGACACTCTCAGTTCAGAGAGTAGTCTGCACACAAGAGAATCAATGGCATTAAATGTAGAAATTTAAGACTACAACTAGATAAATCGTTACTATAAATACAACACATGACTGTCAGATATTGCAGCTGCTGAAGACATACAGTCGAACACAAGAGATTTATTCAGACCCCTCAACATTTCTCATATTATTTGCTATTAGAAAATTGTAATAAAAAATCAGTTGATATTTTACTGGTTTCGAACACCTTCTGTTTGAACTGTCTCACAAATGAATTAGGTTGAATAGTTTTCAGATGTAAAAGTTTGATACACAATAAGATAATACTAATTTAGGTCAACATGTGATGCTTAATGTTGTTCAGTCTCTGGAGTTAAAAAGTTTGCATTAGCAATTAAAGAAAAAAACACTAAAATATGGACAGGTGAAAGTGTCTGAATAATTTTTGGTCCCAGATGTTAATCAGTTTTACTGGTAGTCCACTGTATGAAGAATTACTTGATTATTATGTCACAGTTTACTTTATTTTGCTATCCTCATATACATTAATGAACTATAGTGTCCTGCACCCACTAGTAAAGAAATATCAAAAATTATATCTGGTGTCATTTTTAGTTTCCCAAAGAACCTTTCAGTGAATATTTCTTAAAAAGCAAAAAATTATAATAATAATAATTTATTCTTAGTGTGAAGACAAGTTAAAAATCTAAAGAACATTTTAAGGAATGAATGAATAAACCTTTTTTATATATATATATATATATGTGTATATATATATATATATATATATATATATATATAAAGAACTTTTTGAGGAATCTGAAAGGTTCTTTTGATGTTAAAGGTTCTACATGAAACCACAGAGGCCAATAAAGAACATTTATTTTTAAGAGTGTATGTACCAAAGTTGAATATTTAGGATACTGAATCTGAGCAAAACCTACTTATCTGCCACACTCAGGTCTGATTGAATCTTGTCCAGGCCCTGAATCATGTTATCAAACTGCTCTCCCTGGTGGTACAGGACTCTTCCAGTATCCTCCAATCTCCCGCTGAGCTCCAGACACCAGGCTGATCAGCTCCTGGCCCTTACTGAGAGGAGCTTCAGCTCCCTGTGGCTCTGTGGGAGACAGCAGCCGTTCTCTCCAGAAGTGCACTAGCACGTGGAAAACGTTAGTACGGCAAGGCCTGAGAGACCCAAACCAGTGCTTGATGTTTCCCTGCTCCAACACAGTAAGAGCACTAAAGATTATGCTGGAGGACTCCATCTTTGATCTCCATGATTCGCGAGAGCCTCAGGCTAGTCAGATTCTCTGTTTCTCCTCAGAAGTGAAGCGCAGGGTGGTGCGGGTTAAGGAGAGAATACCACTGGCCCAGCGTTTTTCACTGTTGATGTAATAAGAGCCAGGCCAACTATGGATGGATACCTCCTGGCTCATCTTTTTGTGATGATCTGGAACTACCCTGACTTAGGTAGGTCACCTGTCAAGTGAGCGATGTAAATAATAAATTATCAAGTAATCATCACCAGACACTTGAAAAGTCAAAAGTATATTATTTCCCTCACCCTCAAATCGTTCTAAACCTGTACAATTTCCTGTCTGATGTGGGACACAAAAGGAGAAGTTACATTCATTGCACATTCACAGCAGATTGAACGTTCTGCAAAAACTCATTTTGTGCTTTATAGAAGACAGGAAACCATACCAGTTTGGAATGACATGAGGTTGGTGAAACAACAACTTAGTCAACACTAATGTTGGGACATGTTTGAGTGAACTAACTAACCCTTTAAATTAGTAATTCACAACCAGGGGACAGGGGTCCACTGGATGTAAAATTATTTTTAAATAATAGATTATTATTGGTAACACTTTACAATAAGGTTCGTTTATTAAACATTAGTTCATGCATTAACTAACATGAACTAACCATTTGTTACTGTATTTGTTATTCTAGCTATTCAAATCTAGCTATTCATCTTTTGTTCATGTTAGTTCACAGTGCATTAACTAATGTTAACAAGATTTTAATAAAGTATTAGTAAATGTTGAAATTAATATTACCAAAGATTAACAAATGCTGAAGAAGTATTGTTCATTCTTTGTTAATGTTAACAAACGTAGTAACTAAAGAACCTTATTGTAAAGTTTAACCTTACTATTTAATATAATATTAAAACAAACTGAACTTAATAAATCAATATGTGAGCGGAATATTTTTCTTTATTTATTTAAGAACATCACAAAATTAATTAATTACACAATACACACAAACTGTCATACACACAAACATATCACGAACATGTCCATGAAATAATTGAAAGATTCAAAGATCGTCATGGTCTACTTTATGGATTGATGATTCATGATCCATAAAGTGACCGAAAATTTGCACAGACTAAACTGTTACCATCATCGCATATTTAGACATTGACAAATCCGTATATACGTACAGATCAAGATTTATCCTACAGTTCTGTTAACATAAGATTACATACGGTAATATAGATGGCCTTCGAGTCAAAAGAAGAAAAAAGAGAGATGGAAATCACTGCTTCAGAAACAGATCAAGAAATGCCTGTAGAACACATTGAACGTATTGCTAATGTATTTGATTTTGAGACATGAAACCAACACGGTACAGAAATGCAGCCTAACATATTATTTACAGACCATCGTTTACATTTATTTCTCGAAGAGGTTCTGTATGCGCAGTAACAGTATATGCTCAGTGTGGTTTGGCATTACATGTAATAAGGAAATAAACATAATTTATGTCATACCTTTATGATGATTTTGACTTTCAACTGACAGCTACGGCAGGTTGTGACGTAAACCAAGCATTAAGATAAACATCCCTTCACATCGTAAAGAATAGGTTTGGTGTTCTCTGCAGGTAACTTACATCGCAGTCGGAAGCGATACTTTTGCTGTTACAGCTTAATGTCTCTCGGTCTAAGAAGAAAACGCTAAAACAACATATTCCGGTCCCCTGTCGCGTTTTATCGATGTAAACCTCTGGTGTAAACCATAAACCAAGGGCTGAACACAGCGGAGATTGTTTGGTGCGCTCATGTTTGCACTCCGACGTGCAAAATGAGTAATTGAAGATTCCGCGCAAATGGTGATGGAGATATCATACATATCTAGATATATATTTAAGGACATTGACCTATAGTTATTTAGAGCTAATTAACTGATAATTAACTAAGTTTGTATTTTGTTCTTTACCGCTTATTCTTTACGCACGAACTCGAGGTGATTGGAACCATTGGAACTCGCACACTGAGTTGGTGTTCACGCGTTTTTTTTCCGGGTGGGCAACTGGATAGCCATTTTCAAACCTGGCGCAGAAAAAAGACTATTGTTTTCGATTTGTATGCAAATAGAAAACATTAATCGGTTTGTATCGAAATTTGAATTACCCGTAATTGTGACGTTGCACCGTCGAAACATTAGTTGGGCTTCTACAGCCTGAAATATAACCACGCAAACCGGTCACCGGAAAGGAATGAGGCTGTTGAAATTTGTTGGCTATATGTTGATATAATCTTGAACTTAAAGTTTTAATTAAGGTTTTGTTTTTAATAGTATAATGTGTCAAGCATTGAATAACGTGCGGAAATTTTAATGTTAGTGAATAAACAAGGCTAGCTCCTTTCTGAGATGTCATGGATAGGGAAACCTTTCATAATTGCTGCAGTTTGGCCAAAATGCCCAGGCAGATCCATCAACAGCACTGCTCCTCTTATTTCATTGAGTACATAGAGAGAGAAACGCCTTACTTTAAATTCTTCAAGAAGTACCTGATTCCGAATCAACCATGCATGTTTTCCAAAAAATTCACAGAAGATTGGAACTGCAGAAAAATTTGGTCATGCGTTTGATGGAAAACCAAATTTACAAAGACTTCTGCATGAATTTGGTGAGCAAAGAATGCTATTCTAATGTATTTTATTATACTTGCATCAACATGTTATAAACACATTATAAGTTACAGCTCTAAAATGTAAGATATGGACTTATTATGGACTTATTCTGCCATTTGTCCACAGAAAAAAATATGACTGCACATTACAGAAATGTAACATTTCCCTATGCTCATTTGAAACATGCATTGCTGTTGACATAACTGATTATAATGACTTATTTGACTTAAAAGATTGTAATGTCAATTTGTGGTATATTGGTGAGGATCAGTTTTTTAAAGTTGACCAATTGAAAATAGTATCCTAATGCATATCCTATCATGTAATAACTGTGTCCTTAATAATATGTCTATATCTATAAATAGTTCTAATTTTATTATGCAGATGAGACTCCTGTTCCTGTTGCAAACTGCAGTGCAAAAGAATACAATTCCTAACCCAAAGCAGATAATGCCTTTTAAGGAGTTTATCCAGTACTGAAGGAGTACATACGGAATGGGCATTCTTCACCCAAAGGATGTCTTTACTTAAAGGACTGGCATATGCAGAGGTACAGCTCTTTAAAAGCATGTAACTTGAAGCTATTGTAGCTTTTGCATGTAAATCAAGCTATGTAGTAAGTTTCGAATGGAATTGGATTTATGCACAGCTGCATTACTTCCTGAACTTACGCCAGCTCCTTGTTTCCTGTCCGCCATTATTGGCCAAACTTGATTAATTCAGGTGTGTCTGATTATTGTTGCCGTGACTACTGTACTGAGGTCAGGCACACCTGAATTAATCAAGTTTGGCCAATAAGGGCAGACAGGAAACAAGGAAGCTGGCTGTAGGTTCAGGAAATGTAGTGCAGCTGTGACATAGATCCTAATTAATAAGATTCAGCTTGGAAACGTTGTAGTAAATTCAAGGAAGTTTATATGTCAAATATGTTTGTTCATTTTAGGAACTTCCTGAGCATAATACTTACAAGAACCCAATTTACTTCTCTTCTGATTGGTTGAATGAATATTGGGACACATCTGAAGTGGATGATTATCGTTTTGTCTACATGGGACCTAAGGGGTCATGGTACCGTATGAATAAATGTCCACATACAGTTGGGTATAAAAGTCTGTGTTCATTTTTTTGTATTTTGAAAACCTAAATGTTATGATGTAAAGTGAATAAATATTTATGATTCTGCACATTATTAAGTAATTTGCACAAAAGGTGAGATTCCATTGAAATACACAAAATGCTCTTTGGAACATTCTTAAATACTTCAAATATTTTGTCTTTAAAGCACAACAAGGACAAACTACTAAAAAAATATGGTATACACATATGTTTTTTTTATATAATTATTTGTATTGAAGTGTTTGAAATTTTAAGGTTATAGAAGCATTTTCACAAGACAAGTGTTCTCAGACTTTTGAACCCCAATGTAATTAGGCATTATAATATAGTTTGTGCTCTCCTTGCCAAATTATGCATTTGTTTGTTTGTATTATAAAGTCAAATATTTACTAATTGTATTTTACTAATTTTATGTATACTGTATGAGCTACTTGTCACCCCTTTGGATGTCTATAGTAACATTTTTAGTCTTGCCTCTCAGGAACACCTTTCCATGCAGATGTATTTCGCTCTTACAGTTGGGTTCTGCCAACATCTGTGGATCATAAGAAATGGCTCCTGTACCCTCCAGGACAAGAGGAGTTCCTCCGGGACTGTCATTGTAACTTAGCCTATCGATGTAACAGCACCCGTACTTCAAGAACAAAGGGCTGTATGCACAGTTTGAAGAGGCCTGTCAGCCTTTAGAGATCACTTCAAGAAGCTGGGGAGATAATCTTTGTACCTAGTGGTTGGCATCATCAAGCTTACAATTTGGTAAGTAGATAATAGTTTAATGGTGTCCGAAATATGTAATGTATCATTATAACAGGTGTCCAATTTTTGTCTGGAGGGCCAATGTCCTGTCTCATGTACCTTCTGAGGAACAATATTGCTTAGTATGTTGCACAAGTGCCCACTACTAAAGGGAAAATACAAAACGCAACAAAATGATCATAAAAACAAAACATTTTATTTGTAATCCAAATCTTCTGAACCCATATTATTGTGAGACCCAAATTCAAGCCTTTAATCACAGATCTTCATCTCCATCATTAGCAGTGACTGGAAACATAAAATCCCACACTTACAAATTCAAAATTTGCAACCTCAAGAACCTTTTTACAACAAAAGATTGTGTGTCAGGAATATCAAATGCTTATTGGCTCATTGGATAAGATTTTCAGTGATTACCAATTTAAATGGGTAAAATATTGCTCTTTACACAAAACTATTATAAACAGACTGGAAATGCAACATTGTCATTGGACATTTTTTTTGCAATAAATCAATTTTGAATTTATGTTTGTCTGTTATGTTTTTCTTTATACTGTATTTTAAAGAAATGACTATGGTTAAGAGGTGTGGGCAAACAAAAATTTGTTGTGGGCAATGACAAGATGGCCCCCATGGTTAGACCTGTTTTGCAATACCATAGAAGTAATCACTCAAAACATGGGGAAAAAATACATGGTCAAGCAACTAAAATTGGACTACTTCAGAATGGATTGACCCAAAAGCAAAGTGATTAGATGGCTCAGGTGTGTTTAATCAAGTTTGGAGGTAAACTTTTCAGGATAGTGGCCCTCCTGGAGCAAAATTGAGCACAACCTTTAGAAAATTCAAGAAGATAATATCAAACTATAGGAGCGCCTCAGGTGTGAACGTCTGTCAGATTAACAGACCAATTGCTTACAACGATCAGGGAGTCCCGCTTCCTTAGTATATAACTGGCTGTAGCCCCCTACTGCGTCATTCTCGCTTTCTTTCCTGTAAAGATGAAACATTGCATTTACCATTTAACAGTTCACAGATGGAGTTGATCGGTAACATCACAAATGCATTAAATCCTAGGGCTGTCAAAAGCTTAATCGCTAATAATCGCATCCAAAATAAAAGTTTGTGTTTACATAATATGAAATGTGAGGTGCCGCGTGTATAATTATTTTGTATATATATATATATAAATACACACACATGCATATATATTTAAGAAAAAAAATATTATGTATGTATAAAATATTTATATTTATACATAATATAAATTATATAAAAATCTATATACAGTATATACATGAATTATTTATTAAATATATACAAGCATGTGTGTGTATTTATAGATATAAAAATAATTATACAGAGTGTAAATGAAAAAAATCATGGATTTTACATTAGTATTAGAACCATGATTAATTGTTTTTGCAACCTTATTTTTTATGTTGTGTCTGTTTATTCACAATATCTGCAATACAGGAGTGGTTTATTTCTCACTGTGAGACACTGACGGATGATGAGAATAGAACGTTAGGTCCCTCTGCATAATCCTCTATTCTCACCTTACCGTCCTTCTTGCAGACTTACAAGATATGAAGATAAGCTGAGAGATTATGCTAGACAGCGGCTGCAGTGAGTTATACTAGGGAGGGCGGGGCACTCTGATCGCTGTAGCGATTGATTGTTAGTCAGGTGGTGTAATTGGAGCTTCGCAGTCGGTCACGCCTGTTTTGTCTACCATAGTAGATACATTCACTTTTGTTATCTGAGAACCGGGGTTATGGAAGTAACCTACTCATAGTATAAGCTTGTGTTATTTTATTTTTGACTGTTTAATTCTATATTATATTATTAGAAAATATGTTCCCTTTTGTTGTTCACTCCGAGTTCCGTCTGATGACGACGGAATGGGAGTTTCGCGGTCGTAGCGCACCATTGTAGTGAAGTTCTAGATTCTTCCATGCAACGGACCAGGAGACTTGAGGTATCTTTAACGCAGAAGTTCTTTATTGCGTCACTGTAGTCATCTCAAGGATAGTCTCTCTAAGGGAGAATATTCCCTTATAATTTATACATTTAGAGGGGAGGAGTCACTCTGAACAAAGCATGCAAATGAAGAAGGAACACACCAACTCTGAGGGCATTACCAATCCAATTGAATCAGCATGAACTATTCAGATGCTGACAGTCGCCAGGAACTCTGGTTCCAAAGGGCCATCCCAGAGCCATCTAAAGTGTAACTAAACCCCTGGTCAAAGCCTGACTCCACCCACTGGCAAAATTTGAAAAATGCTAAAAAAGTGGGCAGACCCACGAGAGACAGAGGGACAGAGCCAGGGCGGGGCTGAGCGGAGGAACGCGCACATGAGACCTGCAGTGACGGATTAATTGACAGCTGTAGTGGTGGGAAGTTCGGATCATTTTACTGACTCGGATCTTTTAGTTCGTTCAGCAAAATGAACTAATCTTGTTATCAAATCATTTCGTTCATTTCATCATTATATAATTAAAATGTCATGTTAAATATTCCAAAACATCTCAGTAGGCGTAACTCACGAAAATCTCCTCGTATCATTTATCAGGGATGGTGTCGAGTGTGTCTTGGTGTAACTTCCTCCTTCAGTAAATCGACGGAATCATTTCCTCTGCTCCGCGGAAAAAATAGACTGAGAAACGCTCGAAACTGGCGCTTTCACGGCGCGTGGTCCGGCCTGACGCTCCGTCCCGGCGCTCCGCGGCCTGAGTGAATCGACACCATAACACTGGGCGCTCGAAGGAAGCCGGCCGTGTCGCAGAGCACAGGCAGCACTGGAAAGAATACAAGATGAGTCTCACTCTCTCGAGTTTTCTAAAGTCTCGGCTCGGGTCCGAGTCTTCGTTCTTCCTGTCAGTCCCCGGATAGTCTATGCTGTCAGCACCGGAAAGAGTAATGATCAGTCCATCTTTCCAGAGTTCGGGGTTCTCATGATGCTATCCTGCATCGTTCCAGATACTCAGAAATCCCAACTCCTGACTCGCTGAGAGTAGTTCGCCAGAGACCAGATGCTTTTATACCAGGGGCTGCCAAGGGCGTGCAGTGAGCTCGGCAGCGAGGCGTGACAGAGTAGTGTCAGAGAGTTCGGTACGTGCTACAGAGTACGCTGCCTTAGGAGCTTCCGTTGAACCTGAAGAGGGCAGCACTCAGAACGTTTCTAAACACCACAGTATTTTGAAAATTTTAAAAGAATTCTTTATTGCCTATTGTCAAAAAATGAGACTCGACTCTATGAACAGCATTTATGAAGCTCCATTCTTACAGATCATTAACTAAAAAAAGTTGGTTAAGTGTTTAGTTACTCTTTAAAGACAAAAGGTGGAAGTCTCCCCTATAGCTATAATCCAATCAACTTAAATGATTAAATCTCTAAGCTGGGAGGTGAGAAAAACAGGACCATTAGGAAAGAGACTGGCTGAAGATTCATCTAAAATCCATACTTAACTTTATCAGTTCTTATACCATTGGAGTGGAAACCTAAATTAAACATATAATAAATTTGTAATCTCACAGCTGAGACAGCCTATCGACTTTGAGTATTACAAAACGAGCCAGTGGCAAAGAATAGCGTTTTGCATTGCGTATTTCCGCATTACCTCGTGAGTATAAAAAGCAGGACGCTGCAACATGCAGGTATGTTTTCACTTTGGAGCCAAGAGTTTCTTCACTCCTGCAGCCTATTCTCTGATTATCTTTGAGAATTTCTTGAGACGAGCGGCTTCCAGTTGGTGTTGGTGTGGTAGCGAGTTCGAGCGAGTTTTATATATTCCTGCCTGCTGAACTGAAGAGCGTGTGTGTTTCTCCCTGGGCGCTTCAGCTCCTGCTGTGAAGCTTTCTCTCACAGAAAGAGCATGCACGCGGCACGTCTTTTTAAAGACGTGTCTTTCTAAAGATGATCTTTCCCGTGTATTTCGAGAGATGCGGATCTCTGATAGATTCAACTGATGGGTGCGAGCGCTGTTTTGACGTGTTTGGGCTTCGATCGTGCTCAGACAGCATTCATGGGTGTGTCACGTTCTCCCAGCGGGAACGTGACCATTGCAATGTGACGGTCAAGACTCGATGAGCTCAATCAGGGTTTTCCGCGGGTCTTAAAAAGTCTAAAAATTCTGGGCCCGTATTCATAAAAGAATCTTAATGCAAAAAGTAGCTCCTAGTGACAACAAGATTCTAAGAAAATTCTTAGAAATGTGGGCGTTTACTCTTAATATTAAAGAAAAATTCCTAGTAAAAGGAAAAAGTTATTCAGAAAGAATCTTAACCCTTAAAAGAGGTCTTAAGGTCAAAATTGTTTAGGGAGTACGGATGAGGGACTTTTAAGAGGCTTAAGAGTTTCTTTAGCAGAGGAGAAAATGGCAGAAAAGACGATGAAGAGGGAGAAGAAATGTGTTGCAATAGACGATATATATATATATATATAAACGAGATCGTGCAGGGATCATGTTTATGACTGATCTTATCAGGGAGACACGCTGATATCTTCCAGACACATCACAATGCCATAATGCCAGAAATGAAGAAGTTAATCAATTATATTAAGATATCTTGTAATGGGAAATGCAGAATAAGCAGCAGTGATTTGGTTTGTCACAAACAGTGCACCACATAGACAGTTACAGCACCTTCAGAACCTTATTATGCCAACTTTGCAGGCTCAAAACTGCATTACTAAAGATAGCAGGTTTTTGCATGCCGCAGAAGCAGGGAATGAACGTTTAGAATACTTGCCTATAAGTCTGAAATTGCTTCTTGCTTTGTGTCCTGAATTGCCTATTTTCTTTAATGATGGTCTGTGTTCATTTAATGAACCTGGGTATGCTACAGGTAGAACATGAGTTTCTTCTGTCCAGTTGGAACCTTTACTTTTCTGTTTCTTTATTCCATGTATTGCTATTAAACCATGTTTTAAAGTTAGATCACTCTAAAATAGAGACATAATGAGTGTAATGGAATAGTGGGAACCTACTGTCAAATACCCAGGCTCAGGACACCAACAGCATGAAAAAAGGGATTTATGTATATACATAATGTATATAATGTGTTGGTGTGTGGTATATATGTGTGAGAAACTCTATAGTGAAATTGCTCCTCTTTTTCCTCTGGACAACCAACCATCACAGTCTTCAAAGAGTGTGTCATACATAGCACAGGGTCAGCCCTATTTCTCACTAAGATGAAGCTTTGTTTTTCCCCTTATCTCAGAGTTGCTCAATTTATCCCACGCCTTAAGCCAGAATTCTCACTAAAAAGTTCTAAAGCCAAATTTAATAACTTTCTCTGAGAGGATTCTAAAATCTCATTATAACTGCCCCTGAACTTTAATTTAAGGCTGAAAGAATGAGAGAAAATGGTTAGATTTTCATTCCTGAGGGCTTCTTAAATCGCATTGAGCCAGGTCTTAAAAAGATTTTACCGCTCGTCCACATTGCCAAAACTCTGGCCGCAGAAAGTTATTAACAAATAAGTAAGCAAAAAAGTATTGAGTCGTAGCCTACAAAGCGTGAGCTCTTGTGCAGGGGTTCAAACACGGCGCTCGCGTGCCAGCATTAGCGGCTCTGATACTTGAAGGAGAAGCTTGCCAAGAGGCCGGTCTATACACCGAGAGTTTTGCGTAGCTCAGTTTACATTCAAATATAGGCAAGTATCTGAAAACATTAGCCAATTTCAGATTCAGAAGACCGCAGAACGTAAACTCGAGAACCAACCAACGTCAGCCCCTTCTCGGAAACAACATTGAAAGCTCAAGTCAACATGAAGGATCGCGGTGCACCCGAGCACTACTGGTGTTTTTCTTCTTGGTGAATAAATCTCTGTAGCAGACCTAAGGTTACAGCAAGAGTTCCTTGTGGTGGAAATCCATTGGCTACTGAAAATGTCTTTGTCGCTATGGAGAGCGCAGTGCATGGTTGCATAGCAACGACAGACGCAACAGGAAAATTGGCCCAAATTTTACTATTAATAATAAAAGATAAGGGATGTGAATGTCAGTAATTTATAATTTTTTGACTTTATCTTTTTATAAAAGATCATTTAAAGGCTGAAAGCACGTGAGGTTTATCCGTTATGAAACTATTTCTGTAAGACTTAATTTTAACTAGACTTAACCTGTTGCAAGACACTCCTTAAAAAGGTCTTAAATTTGACTTACTGAAACCTGCAGAAACCCTGTCAATAGACGTTCCCTCATCCTCACCCCAATCTATTTTTCTCCATGTGAGATAATACTTCGGCTGGTGGCCAGGGTGACCTGAAGATGGCAGGTCTTGGAAACGAAACCGATGAAAATTCCTCTGGTCTACACCCTGTCTTTCACATTGCAACCCGCGTGGTCCTGAGTGAGTTTGCGGGCCTGCGGTCTCATTTGGTCCCCGGCTGATGAAATCATGTAAATCGCTGCATCACAAGGTGAGCTGGAGTCTTCTAGAGATGATGGCTCGTCTGTGCTGCTGTCCTCGGATGTCCTGAGCATAACGAGTTTGATCCAGAGTTCCCAGCTATGCTTCTCCCAAGCTCCCTTAGTCAGGTGATCTCCACATGCTGTGGTCCGACATCTCTGGGCTTAACCTGGTTCGATGTGCGCGAGGCTGAGTGAACCAGTTTCCTCAATCTCCTCCATATCCAAGGCTGGCCTCTTCGGCGGCTTGGTCAAGGACTCTGCCCAACAGTTCTCCGGCCGCCCAGAAGTGGACTGTGACTATTTTGTCTGACCACGCGGCCATCTGCTGCTAACCAGCCGCCGGCTCAGACGCCTCAGTCTGCTTGCCACCGAATGCGCCCTCCTGCGACTCACGCCCCCTCCCCTCCTCCAAGCCTGTCTCCGCCCATGTACCGCTTCTAACCAGCCGGTACTAGGACCCGCTCAGGTGTCTTCTCTTGCTCGCCATTCCACTCCATGGACTGGATACGTGCGATTATTCCTCAGGTGAGCCTTATAAGCTCTGAGTTCCTCCAGCACTGGTGATGCTGACGCCAGTGTCTATTGCCTGCACGTTGGCTAGGTGCCTCCCATGTGCATGGTCCCTAGTACCCAGAGTGACCCCCACATGTGTATTTCCACTGTAAGTCTCTCTGAGCATGGGTCTTCCATTGGCAAGCCATAAATATTCCACCTGCGGCTGGACACCCCAGTGTTTCTCCATATGCTTCCTTCGGGTCATATGTGTATTCAAGAAAAGCATAGCATTTCTTTGCCATTGACTCATTTTGTAATACTCAAAGTCGATAGGCTTTCTAAGCAAAACCCCATCTGTCGTCATTGCAACGGAACGTCTCCATTCCCTTCTCAGTAGCGGAGTAGGGAACTACTCTACACGCACAGCGTTCCACAAAGCTGGTGAACGATCTCAGCATCAGCGCGGATAGTGAGGAGCTCCTGGTCTCTGCTTCGTTCCAGTTTGCAGACATTTGTTCGTCCTTTCTTTGTTGATGACGAACACAAACTTTCTTCTAAGAGCAACAGAGTCGCGTGATGGCACGAGCATCATCACTATGACACACCCCTTACGCCATTGGTCCTGGCTTTTGTTCACACAGCACGCGTTCGGGACTGATTCCGGCAATGTTACTAGGTCCCCAACCTGGCATCGATGCCGGTATCAATCCCGGTTCGTGTTTGGGTTCACACAGAAGGCGTTCTGGAATTTCCCGGGATCAACGCGCTGTGTGAAAGGTGCTTCAGTTACTTTGAAGCTCTTTTTGCAAAGAGCTTCATGAACTGGATTTGGCTCTATATGGGTGAATCTAATGAAACTTGGGTCATATTTTACTCAGTCAAAAGAAATTAAAATTATATTTTGCTTAAAGAAGTAAAGTAAAATATTATTTTTGATATTTTGAAGACCCTGTCCCTAGTTATCATAGTATGTTAAAAGACCTTTTTTGATCAGCCTGCCATCTCAGTTTCAATAATGCATCTCTTAATAATAGGAGGATACTCATTTCCATCAATCAGTAACTGGCTGAATGGCTGTAATTTGGACATCATGTGGCAGTTCCTGCAAGATGAACTTTCTTCTGTCCAGAGAGAAATTGAGGAATGGCTGATACTGATGGACACCTGGCATCAGCATTGTCAGGTAACTGTGTTTATTTTTTGGCTCTAGGTTGTTAAGTCTGACATCATGCATCCCTGTTTCTGGGTCCAAAAGCTCTATCAGATCCCTGAAGCAGACAACAAATGATAGTAACATAGACATATGTGAAATCACCTGAAAACCTAATCTTTTTAAATCGCTAAAATATTGATGGTGCAAAAAGAACTCTAAATCCCTATTCAGACTGTAATTTTTCCTGCATTTACAGAAATTAGTCGGTGATTTTATTGCCGTACCGATTCCAGAATGTCAGTGTTTTTCCCCCACCTGCGTAAAAATCACCTGCCGAATTACCTACTGTTTTTTGACAAACAAATCATATAGTAATTTAATTGCCGTTCCAAATCCACATCTCTTAGTTTGCAAGAAGAGATCACTTTTTCGCATTTCAAAGATGTACTCTTTTATTACTAAAATGTTGGAAATTATTTACAAAAACAATATTTCATCACCGCTCCACCTCAAAAAGGAGAAAGAGAAAAAAGCACGTAAACATTTGAAATGGGACGCTATTGTAGCAGCAATATTACAATTTTAAAATATGTAAACTATTGTGAACAACATTAAAAACACAAACCAAGCAGCTATATTTTTTTAACCCATGTAAATAAGAGGCTGCATTAACTTGTCTCTTGATAATTTCCATATTTTTTAAATAATATACTTTTAGAGAGAAAATGCAAGGCAAACATATCTTTAATATATAGTGTAAGTGCATCTATCTTCCTATTTTAAAAAAAAGAACATTATTTTCTGATTTTTAAATGAAATACAAATTTGTTCGTATTATTCCAAGCATATGACATTTTATTACAGACAATTATATGACTGACCAAGTGAGCAGCGCATTCCAGCGTAACAATTCCAACAAAAAATGGCCAGGCCAGAACAACAAACAAAAGATCACTACCTGATTGTAGAAAGCCTAATTAACCTGCAGAAACAAAGGCAAATAAACAACATAACTGTTACCTTACTTCCTAAATAGCAAACAAAGGAGAAAATGAGAATAGAAGAAATAGCACCTGTGTCTGCTCCTTCACTCAATAGTGGGCAAATGACACAACATTAAGGACTCTTGACTAGCAATGTCTCAACACTCTACTCATCTTGGGAATCCTGCTTAAATACTGTCTCTTGACATTACGACGTGGAGCAGCTTGCAGATTCCATCAGATTTAGGAGAGGGAGGAGCACAGAAAACAGGACAAAACATCTCGAACAAAAACTACAACTCCCAGTTGGGTCCATTGACAGCACACACAGTAACAAAGAATGACAAGTTCTCCATAATTATAGAATACAAATGTCACAGTGTCTGGTTTGTATCCCCGGGTATTCACTAGAGGTCCTCTTCCCCACGGTGTCTTATGAAGCTTTTAAAATGACTAATGACAATGTCTATATGTTGTCTTTCTAGAGCTCTTTGTGAACCAATATACATTATTTAAATTAAGTGGATTCACTTGCATTGATGTAGTAGTCATACTGATATAGATTCTTTTTCAACTGCCTTCTCAAAGTTTATCTGCAGCAGCAGTGTTTATCTCTGCCTTATAAATGCATTTAGTAGTCTTGATATCTTTCATAATCTCCTCATTTTCAACAGAGAAGTGAATTGTGCAGCTCTCTCGAGAGAGGTCAATCAAACTGATGCGCCCTCACGTTCCTTGTGATTGGCTGTTTGCTGCACATTTGACACTTTCAGATGAACAGAGTTAAACCTTGAGATGACAGAGAAAGTTTATAACAAGTGTTCTGAACCCACTGAACCTGAACTAAACAAGGTCGGATTTGTGTGGTTTTGTCAACTCTAAACCTACTCTCTGAGTTTGTTCAACTAGCTTCTCTAAAAATGACTTGGCTCTAGTTTTAACCCAATTTTGGGTAAAATACAGATAAACCCAGCTATTGGGTTAAAAATGTCATTTAAAATGTAACCCAATGGCTGGGTTTGTCCATTTTTGACCCCAATTGGGTTAAAACAACCCAGCATTTTTAGAGTGTTTATACAACCGGCCACAGTGAGCAATTATAGCTTGAGAGTAAAAACAAGAAACACAAGACACCTTCCAAAGTCTTAATAAAAACACAGCAGCGTCGTCTTCCAATGGTTGTGCTGGCCATATAGCATTTGCTAACAAATTAGCCTTTTTTCTCAGAACCAACCCTTTTGGACATGCTTCGCAATGTTGGACAACCAAAACATGCCCAATTAAATTAAACAAGAATAAGTAAAACACAAGTAAGTGTCAAGGGTAACAGTTAACAATTAATGTACATTCATTAACATGAACTCAAATTAATCAATGCTGTAGAAGTGCAGTTTATTATTAATTAATGTTAATTTCAACATTTACAAATACATTATTAAAATCAAAAGTTGTATTTGTTAACATTTGTTAATGCTCTGTGAACTAACATGAACAAACAATAACGGCTGTATTTTTGTTAACTAACACATTTTAACTAACTAATTGTTAACTAATGAAACCTTATTGTAAAGCATTACCTGTGTCAATCTTAAACCAGGTATTTCTGGCCACTGTAAACATAATTTTTGAATTCCTGTAATAATACATTAATTTATATTCTATTTCAGGTGATCATGAAATCATGTACAGGAATCCAATTATGCGGAGTTTGCCTCTTTCCTTAAGACCATTGCAAATACTTGAATATCCTTTTTGAATTCATGTCCCAGAAATGCAGATAATTGCCAAGACCTCCTTGCAGAAAGTCTGTGTGCATTAGGCCCTCACCATGCAGCCTTTGACCTCCAGAGAGTATTGCAGATATTTGAAAGCATGCTTAGCAATGAAGACTTTAAGAGACTGGACCCTTCAGCTCTGAGCTTCAAACCTGAGGAACTGCTTCAGGAGATCAGAGACGCTGTTCGTACAATTGTATAACTATAGTGTATGTGGAAGATCAACTACGGCAAACGTGTTAATAAATTATTTTAACAACATATTTGTGTTTTCATTGTTGTTTATGCTATCATAATAAAAGTATCATGACAAATCGCAACATTGTAATTAAAAGGTTCTATGTGCATGCTGAGCAGTTTTGAGATGTTGTGCTTAAAAAGTTTTAGCATTCCATTCAACTTAGATAGAAACTTTTTTTTTTCTAAATGAGAATTCCCAAAATATACACAACATTAAAAAACACATAATTGTAAAGAAGTTGTCATTGGTAAGAATATGTGAATAACTCAATTTTGACAAAAAAAATGTCAGATGGAACTCATAACTTCAAGGTGACAAAATATTGTGTTATTAACTTGGCATAAGCTTAACAAAGCGTGTGTCAACATCCAAAAACTGATAAAGGGCAACTTTTCAGCAGATGCAATTCTTTTACTTTCAGTAGTGTTTTTCAAGAATCTTAAAAGTGCTGTGTATGAAAGAGCTTTTAATGTAAAGTTAATGTTTATCCTTTTTGTAAATGTAATTGTTGGAAAAGGGATTTTTTTTTAAACAAAATAACTAATTATAAGTGCTTCTAAAGTGAGAATCCAATGGACACTTTACTATCCATGTGGCCATGGAGAGGAATTGTAATGGCAGTGAACCAATGCAACTGCACTGATAGGTCACATGACAATCTACATGATGATTTTACTACATCTGGATCTACATTTATACTATCCATGTTCATACTACAGTACATGCTTTTTTAACAGTCATGAAATAATTATTTAAAAGAAGTAACCTACTCAGAAAAGTATGTGGTTTCAGATGTAGCCATTGTCTATGTCAATGTATTATCCTGTTGCTGGAGATCTGCCTCCCTGCAAGTTCAGCTCCAAATTCAATCCTAATCCTAACATAGCAGCTATCTAAGATCTTCAGGAATGCTTATATTACAGGCAGGTGTGTTGGAGCAGGGTTGGAACTTGACTCTTTATTCATGACTACAGAATAGCTTGCTGAGCCCCATAACTCGAATTTACATGTCTTTATGTAACCGGAGGCCAGCTAGTAGTTGCTGGTGTGTAAACCTCACTCCTAGATCTCAATAGGCTTTAGCCTCCTTGTTAGAGTGCCTACTCTCATGCCGGGAGACCTGGTATCGAGGCCCTGCTCGGAGCGGGTCGAGTTGGACCCGGGTGTGAGGGGTTACATCCATACACAAGCAAGTTCATGTGCAACATGTAATTCATTCATTTTTAGGCCGAGATAAATAACATTCACAAGCGATTCATGTGTAATATGTAACTGATTTATTTTTAGACCAAGATATATTTGCTTGTACAAAACCCTAATTTCAAATGTGTAATCCATCGGCAACTGTATACTGATTGGCCCTTTCTGAACAAGATGTCATAAGAAAATCCAAGTTTACTAGATATGAAAGGGCAACACATCTGTACCCGACTTACCCCTGATATAAATGAGTCGTGATAAAATGATATATTTACTGATTCTCTTTGCAAGACAAACAGAAAGAACTCTTGTCTTGCTCTGTTCAGGCTATTCGAGAGTAATTCGACTGTCCGGCTTTTTTAATAAGAATAGGTTGGTTTAACATCGATGAATATGTATTCTGTTTTAGAAAATTAACAACAATAAAACATCTTTAAATAGATTCTATTTGCAAGGTGTTACTGTCAACAGATGTTTGTGGTAAAGTGTAATTTAACATTTCAAGTCAACTCTGATAGAAAGCACGACCCTGCATTCAAATTCAAAGCAGTAGACCTTCGCTAGTGTTTCTGATTCATTCATCTTCAGTGTTCTTTGCTCACTCAGTCAGGCACAGTAGCCTGGTCACGTCACCGTTCAATTTATCAGAGGTATTTAAGTTCTGAGTGACTCTTTGGCACTCAGCCCAAGCGTACTGAGGCCAAGTCCCAGCCTGTCCATTCCTGCCCTGTATTTCCCTGCTGGTTTGCCTGCTTCAGTTCTAGAGCAGCCCCCTGGTCCAGGTTCTCAGCAGGAGCAGACATGGTAACAGGCATTAGGCGCTTCCTTATTACACCCGATGTGTGCGTTCTTGCAGTTAGTTCCTGTCCGATGTAGCATCCTTTGCTGAAGCTAATTCCCTGCATATAAACCAGATTAGACTCCAGAGGAAGGGCCTCACCTGGCGGAAAGTCTCTGACTCCTTCAGGTAGTGCCTATGGAAATTAAATAAATTACAGGATTAATTACAAAGGGTGTGCAAACACTTGAATATCATTTTCCAATAGTTAAACAGGTAGCACTTTATTTTACTGTCCTGCTACCCATGTGCAGTTATTTACATTTTTATTTCAGGATGAATAGAATATTCACAGCATTTATTATTAAACACTACCAATCAAAAGTTTGGGATCAGTAAGAATTTTGTTTTATTTTTTGGGAAAGAAAATAAATCAAGGATGAATTAAATTGATCAAAAGTTACAGTAAAGACATTAGTAATGTAACAAAGTATTCCATTTCAAATAAATGCTGTTCTTTTAATCTTTCCTGTACACTCTTTAAGAATTCTTGTACACAACCTGTTTTCAACATTGATAATAATAATTAATGTTTTTTGAGCATCAATCCGCATATTAGAGTGATTTCTAAATGATAATATGGCACTGAAGGCATGGAGATTGCTTAAAAAATCAGCTTTGATCAAAGGAATAAATTACATTTTAGAATTATATCAAATTTGAAGAGCTTCATTTAAATTGTCATAATCTTTAACAATATTACTGTCTTTTTGTGTGTGTGTGTGTGTGTGTGTGTGTGTGTGTCTGTGTGTTGTTATTTTTAATCTAGGTAAATGCAGCCTGCGTGTGAGCAGAAGAGACTTCTTTTAAAAAAAATCTCTACCAATCCAAAACTTTTGACTGGTTAGTGTCTACTGCAAGAACACAAAACTGAAAAGTATAGGACACACCGATATGAACACTCTAAAACAGACAAAATGCTGTTATCATTACCAATAAAAAATTCATATACGCTCTTAGATTGAGGTAGAGAATTACTTACATGAATATAACATTTTTAATATTAACATCAGATATCAGAAGAAATTTGAATTAAGCCCATTTGTCCACATTGAGATGACTTGAAAGTGGTTCAATATCTAAATGTATATTCGATATGTCTTGCACTTCATGTACATTACGTGTCTTCTTCACAAAAACCTTTTTTTTCTCAATGCTGTTTAATAAGCATTCCAGATCACTCCCGCTTCATGAGGGTGGTTGGGGGAAGGCCCACCAATGAGCAAGAGCTGAGACAAAAGATCAGAACAAAAAGAGACAAAAGATCTAGAGCAAAAGGGGGTTGAAGAAGCTGGAATATTTCAGATGTGTTTAACGTTTTTGTGGATACGTGGTTTCATTATGTGATGGTCTTTATTAATCTATGTAGAAAGTACAAAGAATGATAATAATAATAATAATAATGAATAAGTCATTGTGTCCAAACTTCTCACTGGTTGTGTATGTATGAGGGAAGCGTACCTATGTTTAAATTCAAAACAATGTAGACTATCAATAATTAACAAATGCAACAAGTTAAGATCGCCATGTTCAGTTTATCAAAGTAATAATACAAAGTGTTTGATACCAATTTCATAGCGATGTCTGTGGTATTCTTCGGTGTTGCCCTGTCGACAAGCAGAGACAATCTCATGTGGATTGTCCTGACAACTGGTGATCATTCTCCAGCCCATGAGTTCAGTTCTCGGGTCTTTCTCCTTCTCCAATACTAACACTTTATCTGCTGAAGTAACACCTGGCTTTGACTTTCCTAGCACTGCATCTCTATTCCTAGGTAACAGAGCCCATAGCGTGAGACTAGGACACAAGCTGATGTTCACTTTGCGACGTATCTCTAGACTTTCAGAAGCCGCATAATGGATTCCCTGTATGATGCCGTCACACTCCTCAGAAGTACACCATTCAATCCATTTGGGTTTTCCTTTAAACTGAGACAACAACAAACAAGTTATATTAATGCATACATTCAGAATGTACATTCAGAACAGTTGTATACGTTTAGCAAATGCTATTCTCTAAAAATCAGCACTCCTTACAAATAAACATAAGCTGTTTTCATCCATGAATTTGAATATTACAACAACAAAAAAATCAAAAACACCACTGTTTCCATCCCATGTGTTTAGAGAAGAAATTGTCTATTCTGGAAATTGGCATGAAGTATTTTTATCATTGGCATGAAATAAAAAAGTATATAAGCTATGTAATAAAAAATGGAAGTTGCTACAATCGGGGCAGTGTGGCTTCATGTTGAAGCGTGCAGACAACACATTGTTATCTTACATTTGAAGGTGGATACCTAATGTTAGGAAACACAATCGTGTGTGACAAGGCATTTCAGGATAGCCAAATCAACACTTAATTTCAGTACAATGACATTTGTTCACTGATAGTTATCAAATCATTTCCTCTGTTGAAGCAAATTCAGTTGCATCCAGTAAATGTGTTTGTGTACAGTGAATGCAGAATTATTAGGTCACGCTGACTTTCTGATCATAATGGTTCTGAACCATATAGGATCTTAAAAATTAAGATTCCAAAAGAAAAGTTTGTTAAGAATTAGAATCTTGAAAGATATTAAGATATCTCTAATAGTTTAAGAGTTACAGGGACGGCAAACGTTGAAAAAATAATATATATGGCACAAGTATAGTATTCTATGCAATTGTGTTGAAAGAAAAGTTAACATTATTTGTTCTTCAGATATTCCTCTTTGTAAGACAGAAGTATCAGCTGTGTGCAAAGTGACCCACATTTGGTTTTGACTTCTGAAAATGTGTAAAATTGGCCAATTACTCAGCAATAATACGGATGAATTCGAGTCTCAAAATGATTAACACATGGATGCACAATTATCAATGAACTTCATAAATGTTGCAGATATGTTTTACTACCCACACAACCAAATGCCTTTCAACTTGTGTGTCTGCAAAATTCAGATATAAATTATGGGTAGCAATTTGTACAAATAGAGACACTTTTGTGAATACAAATGTTTTAATTTGTATCTAAATAAGTATTACTATGTGGTCAGCAGGCACAAAAAAAACAAGGACACACTCAATAGCCAATGTAAACAAACTAATACCACGTTGAAACAGGAAGTGATGTAAACTGAAGAGTATGTCAAAATAAGGGTCCACATAACATAACAATAGCCTAAAAAGCTTATTGTCAGGTTTATGTTCTATGTATAACAGTTAGTTCTGAGCCTTAAATCTGCCTGGACGAGAGGCTTTCTGCTGATATTTCACCAGTATCATCTGCAAAGAGCAGGCTGTCAGTCAGTGTAGTTACATTGTTATGCCACTAGGTGGCGGCAAGAGACTGTCTTTGGGGGAAGTCATTAAAAGGGACCTATTAAAGGGGAAATGAAGCAGTGAATCAAGTTTACATGATTTACAAGATGGATTTCCAATATAATCAACAATTATATAATAACATGACAAATGTAAACATTTAGAAGAAAAAAAGAAAAGACTTTATATCTTTCGCGCAGGGCGCCGCCATTGTGGAGTATTCTAACATGTGACGTCACGGGGTTGGTTGGCTCAGGATCTATCCATAGACAGTTTGTGAATATCACAACATTAAACTGTTTACACCAGTGTTTTGACCACGAACGACTAATATTAGGTACAGTCATTAGACAAAAAGACGACGTCTAATGTTATATGTTGACAAACTGCACATAGAAACATTGTTCGCAATGTCTGCCCGTCATATTCCCGTTTTGTCAACACCATGTAAGTTACGTTGCTGTGTAAAAAAGCCGGTGGGGGTTGGGGCGAAGAGTGGGTTTGCCACGCCACCGGTGTCAGTGTGGCTGTTGTTCTGCGATGCCTACCGTGTCAGAGTCCATCTGCTGTCAAGAGGTTGATCTTGAGCATGTATTGCGTGGTCAATTCTGCATCACCGGCACGCACGTTTACTAATATGTACATTAGACGTCGTCTTTTTGTCTAATGACTGTAGCTAACATTAGTCTTTCGCAGTCAAAACACTGGTGTAAACAGTTTAATGTCGCGATATTCACTTACTGTCTATGGATAGAGCCTGAGCCAACCAACCCCGTGACGTCACATGTTAGAATACTCCACAATGGCGGCGCCCTGGCGGCGAAAGATATAAAGTTATTTTTTTCTTCTAAATGTTTACATTTGTCATGTTTCTTATATAATTGTTGATTATATTGGAAATCCATCTTGTAAATCATGTAAACTTGAATCACTGCTTCATTTCCCCTTTAATGTACCAGTGTCACCTGGTCCTACAAATGCACATCTTACTTGCTGCATGAACAAATTCTGACCAACATTAATACAAAATCAAGGTTTTGAATTTACAACTATGTGTCTATTTGTACAAAATGCTGTACATTCATCTAATTCCAGATTTTGAACACACAAGTTCTAAAGTATTAGTTTAAATATAGTAACACACATTTGGAAATTGGGTTGTGAAATGCTTGAAAACCACGAAAGATAAAGTCTAGAAAAACAATCAAAATGACTCAGAAAAAGAAGGCAATGAATGGATGCTGTCACCTGATCCACAATCTTCTTTGTTGCATGCACAAATTATGAAACGTTTGTATTCACAAAAAATGTCTCTATTTGTACAAATTGCTAACACATTCATTTATTTCTGAATTTTGCACAGGTAAGTTGAAAGGAATTTGATTGTGGATAGTAAAACATATCTGCAACATTTACCAAGTTCATGGATAATTGTGCATGCATGTGTAAATCATTTTGAGACTCAATTCATCCCACACATTAAGATCTTTAACCATTTAGGGCCTTTAAAATTAAGATAGTATACCAAAAAAAGTGTGATAATAATCTTAATATGTAAAAGGATATCAAGACCTTTAATAATTCTTGAGTACAGGCATGCAAACTTGGGGCAAAAAAAAAATGCATTTTTTAAACTTTTACTATTGGCATATGATAAAACAAAGATTGCTAAGTAAATAGATTTAACTATTAGACCTACCAATCTCTGTGTACACAATAAAATAATGATGGCAGCCATCTTTCTGAAGTCATATTTACCCCCCTATAATTTGGGGGTAAATATGACTTATCTTCAGGTAAAAAAAAAAAAAAAAAAAAGAACTTATATTCATCTTTTGACACCCCATTTTTTTAATTATTATTATTGGAATATTTTTGCTTTCTGGTTGAGTTGACACGGACATATTCTGATTGAATTGACAAAAATATTCTAATAATAATAATAATAATAATTTTAAAAATGGGGGGGGGGGAGATAAGTCATTAGACCCAATAGGGTTGTATAATATATTCAACTGAAATGTTCTGTTTGCACCACTCATTTGTATGCCACTTTGGACATATCAAAATCATTTGATGTTTATGCTAAAAAACTGCTAAAATCACATTGACTTTAATGACATCTAGGATAACACTGTTGAAGAGCTATCAGTAACAAAAAGTCCAGGGTGGGACAGTGAGATAATGCTGAGGTCACACCCACTTTTTTCTTACAAAATTTGTCTTATTTACAAAATTCCAACACCTCTAAAATAATAGTAATATTACATCCCGTGTCTAGTTTACAATTCAAACATATGAAAAACTAAAACTATGCAGCACATTACCTGTAAATGATTATGTCATACAGTGTCCTGCCTTGAACATTGAGTATGTGTGCATACATCGCACGCAGTGTATCCTCTGCCAGAAGAGCTGTGTCATTGGTTATTATCCCTTGAAGAAATGAATGTACGTCTTGTCCAGACACATTGATGAGAGTCCTGTGTGGTAAGCTGTAAAAGCTAAAGTGTCCTGTATGGTTGGTGGGTTGATCTTGAGAGTGTTTTCTAATCTGAATCCTGCTCACACTCTCATGTCTCGTACAGAGAAAATAGTGCGCATGAAGTCCGCCTGATCCTGCCACGGTCGCTCTGAAAGCATTGCCAAACAAAATCACCCGTTGCATTGTGTAATTTTCTTCAGTGCAACTATGAAAGCTCCACAGAACGAAAGTTTGCGTTATCTTGTCTCCCACCTTTCCATTTTCCTTTCCCATACTGCATTGCGAAGGTTATGTGTTTGAACCAGAGTCATGTATTCAGAGAGTTGCGACACGCTTTGATGTCGCCGCAAGGCTGTCACGTGGTTCATGGAAGCCCCAATAGTTCCAAAACAGACGCGGACTGTCATGTTCTTCAATGGAAAGACAGCAGCGATTGCATTATTAAAAGGTAAATATAAAATAAAACACACACCAAAGTACTTTTTAAGCTTTTATTGCATTTGGTTAATGTCAGTGTGGCATTTTGAGAGGCAGGGTGTCAACTACGTTTTTAGGCTATAGAGGGAATGCATACACGTGACTTTCCCGCCGGAACAACCCCCTCTCAGCCTGACCGAGTGGCAAAAGATCTACTGCGTGACTGGATTTAATAGGGGAAACTGCGAAAATGCGACTAAAACGAACAATTTTATCAATTTAAATTATATGTTGGACTCAATATAGTGTTCCTTACAACTTACTAAAGATCGTGATCCATGGATATTATTGACATGCAGCCAGGAATCGTGTCGCCTGACATTTATGTTTGCCTGATTTCGACACCGGGGAAATAGAAGCAATATAGACGGTAAACATAAAGCACATTTGCCTGTGAATGTTTTATATAAATACAATATAGGTTTAAATCTGGGTGATTACTTATATCAGTGTTATACATAGCCTATATATCATCATATCGTCCAGCCCTAAAACTTTATAGTTTTTTTAGTCAGTGTTTATTAAAAAAACATCCAATAATGCAGAATATGGAATGATACATATTTAGTTGATGAGTTGTTAATATATATATAACAATACAAAATATATGGGTATGGTTTTACAGCTAAATTCAGCATATTGACACAAAATGATAACTGCAAATCCACCTTTTGCTGACTGGAGTCCAGTTGTTTCTGTGAATTGCAGTGATCCATTAGCTCCTCTTTCTATCGCAGTCTGTAAAAATATACTTCCGATTTTTTGCCAAATCTAGTTGTACAGTCAATCGCAAAGCTCTTTCCCACTTTATGTGTTGTGTTTGTTTTTCGCGGCATTCACGCTGAACACATATACAGCCGCTCAGTCTTTTTGCCACTCACTGTGAGAAACTGCAGCACTCCGGCCGGAGGTGACGTCACGCGCATTCCCTCTATAGAGTGCCGAAGTTACGACGTCACTCTGTAGGCCAAAATGCGGAAGTGAGCTAGCATTTTAGCATTACGGTTCCCTCGCTCTAAAGCCTATGGGATTTTTGAATGGGTTTTTGCTAAATCGCCTGAAATAAGGTCTGTGGTGAACAAACCCTCTAAATATTTTCACGTTTTGATCTATGACATAGAACACACAGTTATAACCTGCTTGTGGTTTTTTAAACTTTATTGTGTCTGATTGTGTTTTTTTAAATCTTTATATAGGCTTCAAAATGTATACATTTTGGATTAATTTGTTAAGATTGTCTTGCTAGACAAAATGTGTAAGGGTCACAACTCTTTGTTAAACACAGATCTTGTTTTTTGCGATTTTCCAAAAGTCTATGGGGAAAATGCATTGCTTTTCGAACCGAGGGAACCCATGCACCGCTAGCTTCCAAGTTGTCCTACAAAGTGACATCATCACTTCGGCACTCTATTGAGAATGAGGTGGTGACATCACGCGTTTAACTCCGCGGTGCATTGTGGGAAGGATCCGCCATTTTGGGGGGACACGCTATCCGTTGTCATGGTTACTTCGACCGTGAGACTGAGAGAAATAGTGTCAGAGAAGTTGTGCAGCTTGATATTTATTTGTATTTTTGCGATAAGGCACACTTTCTTGGGAATAAATGAAGCAAAAGGAAAGGGTCTCTATTGGGAGAGACTACATAACAACACTAAGCAGCGTTATTTAGAGAAACTTGACATCAACATACAGTGTGGACCCATACGACCTGCTACAGAATGGACGAAAGACCCGAAGCACTAAGTTACCACCTTTCACACACCCTGAAATAATCAAGCACCTGGTTTATGGTAAGTGCTTAATGTTACTGCTACACAATGCAAGAGTTCAGAAGATTTAAGTCATTAACTTTAGAAGCTTATGAACAATTCTGCTGTGGCTGGAAGCAAGAGAAACCCACAAAACCTGTAACGTTAAACTGCGAGAATTCAGTCAAACTCACATACGTGCATTTGCACCTGCCATGCAACGTCAAGCGGACAGATAGGACATTACCCTGTCAATGCGAATCCTACGTCATTAAAAAGGTGTCTTTTTAAAACATTTCGCGGTACAGATAGGCTATCTATAACAAATTAAACAACTCTAGTTGAATAACAGAGTATTCATTTCGTTTGTTTGTGTTAAATAAAAGGCGAACTGTGCTGAAATGTGCTTTTAAAATCATGCTTTGCTCACTGGTGCTGCCGTCAGTTTATCCACAAGCAGTTTCTCTAAATAAAGCTGGCTAGCATTGTTATAAACACGATAGAACCACTTTCATTTCTCTTCCTTCTCCATATCTTCCAAAGACACTGCCGTGTATCGCTAAAATGTAAACAAATACTGCGCTGTGCTCTCTCTCTCTCGCTATTTCTGACATATTTAGTCGCGCCTCTGTGAAGTTCTGAAGGCGTTGCCCCTGGCAACCAATCAGCGTGTCCTCCCAAAATGGTGGACGGCCTCAATTCGTCACGTGACAGCAAGCTACCGTGACGCATGTCCTCATTCTCAATATTATTGGAGGGAAAAGCCTGTGTTCATGTTCGCATTGGTAGTTGCACTGGCTTTAGCGACTCTAACTTAACTTTTCCATGTCATTCATCTGATGATGGACGTCTCATGATATCTATTTTAGCACAACTGGGCTGTATTAGGTTATTGATTCCCGTGATCTTGCTTATAAATTCCGATTCAAGCCCCGTTCACACTACACGCGACTTTATCGCTGCAGGTCGCCTGTGGCTGCGCTGAGAGGCGTTCCCCACTACTGATTGCCTAGTAATGTTTGTGAGTGACATTCACGAAAGTTACTCTATATTAGACAACAAATATGTTTTATTGCCGCTACAAACAAATATTTTGCAAGGAAATGTCTAAATATAAATGGAATCATTACATAAAATGCATAATATTAAAGATGAACGAGAAACAGTGAGTGCTCTTTGCCATCGCGGCAATTTAACTGCAGCAAACGGGCAAATACCGGTCTATCTGGGTTCCCTGAAACCATTCAGTCACGGAGTCAGTACGGTGAACACCACTTTATGTACACAGAGATATATCATCCATTTTAGGACAGTTTCTGACTGCTAAAATGAGCTTCTCGTTCAACTTGCCTCGGTCAGACTCAGCACTGAAGAGTGACGCGCTCCAATGACTGCACTGCTATTGGTTGTCGCGTGCCAAAATCGCCCTACATTTGCATAAAGTTAAACTTTTCTCAACTTTGTCGCGTCGCTGGACACGCCCCACTGGTCGCCAACGGTCGCTGTCATGGTCGCTGTCGCGCGTGTCGCCGGAAGTCGCCCGCTTACCATTGATAATGAATGGCCAATTTTACTTAAAGGTTCTCTATGTAACTTATTTTATAAAATGAATCCTTTTTTTATTGCCTGTGTTTGAAGGGGTTGTAATCACACATTGTTGCAATGATCCACTTTTCGGGTTTTGCTATTACCTCTGAAGGCCAATATTCATATTTATATGTGAGGTCTCCAGGTTCGGGTCGAAATCCATCAGATGTGACGTGCATGCGCGCTCCCGAGCCTAGCTCTAGCCTCTCTATCCTACAGTCAAACATGCGAGATGCGACCAGCGGCACTTCAGCTGACGACATGGAGTCTGATAAACCCCAAAACGTCCTGCCTCCAGCACAACACAGACACCAACACAAACTCCACATAAATATAAAAAACAAAAAAAGTTTTATCTGCTCAAGCTCGTCAGGCAAAACATGAATCTGATCGACTCCGGACGGAAACGCGGATCAACATAGTAAACTCTAGTGAAATAGCAAGGTAAACTCTACATGACACATGACATGAATAACAAAAGAATGTTCCAGGATAACACAAAAGTCGGTACTTTAGGATGTAACTTATTTTATTTACTAGATCTACTGACTAACGTCACTCATCCACTACTGTCATATTGTTTATACACATTTCCAGCAGTAATGTCACTTCCTACGATCTTACTGATTCACTGAAACTGTTCAGTTTAGTTCACTAACCGTTTTCGTTATCATATTATACATTCACCGATGTTGACATTGCTGATTGTGAAAGATACACGAATAGTTAGAGAAATGGCTCATGCTACATCACATGTCGGCTAAATGCACAGCAGTTTATTGTAACATTATAATGGACGAGCACAGAGCATTAGTTCAACGTCAAGCTGATAAAAGTAGGCTATTATTGTACCTGCAGTGGGAGTTTACATTAGTTTTCAGCATGTTGTGTGATGATTTCGCCGTTGCATTGAAAGTCTCCGTGTGGCCGTGTAGTGAATGCTCGCTCTTGAGATAGATCACGCACACAAGCACGAGCGCTCTTGTTGCATTCTGAAACATCCCCACTAGTGGCCGCTAAAAATCGCATAGAGCACCTTTAAAAGAAAAAATCAACCAAACCATATTGTAACAGAAGTTACTTTTATTCGGTTTTGGCAAACTATTGATATTTTTGACGAATTAACTGCACCGAAATTAACACCGGAAAAAATGGAAAAACTCGGATGAAGCTATCATCGTCGACCATGACTACGGCACCACTGCGCTGAGGGATATGAATGAAACGAGTGAACATGAAGTCCAAGAAATGGAGCTATCTTTTGCTAATCTTGAGGACGACCAAACTCCTGTAAGTAGCCTGCAACCAAAAAAGCTGAGGAAGAGAGGCGCGAAGGCAAGGGAGGAGAATGCAAATAGCTTTACGCAAGCCATTGAGTCTGTGACGAAAAGATTTGACTGTCTAGATGGGAAGCTGATGGGACCACTGTGTGAGGTGTTGCGTTAAAAGGTGTGGTAAACTTGTCCGTCTTGTCCTGCCTGATCAGAACCCGATCTCCAACAGCTACGTTTCAGAAGTCTGCTTTGCGATGTTCATCTGCATACAGTTTATATTTTCCTTTTTCTCAGCATCATGATCGTGAACTTCAGAGATCCTTGTCTACTGATATGAGTTCAGGTAACTTGCCTCTCATTTTTCTTTTAAACAGGAGTTCAGCGGGGCTTTTGCCTGTGGTGTTATGTACAATTCCTCTAATCGCCCTACATTTGCATAAAGTTAAACTTTTCTCAACTTTGTCGCGTCGCTGGACACGCCCCACTGGTCGCCAACGGTCGCTGTCTCGCGCGCGTGTCGCCGAAGTCGCCCGCTTACCATTGATAATGAATGCCCAATTTTACTTAAAGGTTCTCTATGTAACTTATTTTATAAAATGAATCCTTTTTTTATTGCCTGTGTTTGAAGGGGTTGTAATCACACATTGCAATGATCCACTTTTCGGGTTTTGCTATTACCTCTGAAGGCCAATATTCATATTTATATGTGAGGTCTCCGGGTCGGGTCGAAATCCATCAGATGTGACGTGCATGCGCGCTCCCAAGCCTAGCTCTAGCCTCTCCATCCTACAGTCAAACATGCGAGATGCGACCAGCGGCACTTCAGCTGACGACATGGAGTCTGATAAACCCCAAAACGTCCTGCCTCCAGCACAACACAGACACCAACACAAACTCCACATACATATAAAAAACAAAAAAAAGTTTTATCTGCTCAAGCTCGTCAGGCAAAACATGAATCTGATCGACTCCGGACGGAAACGCGGATCAACATAGTAAACTCTAGTGAAATAGCAAGGTAAACTCTACATGACACATGACATGAATAACAAAAGAATGTTCCAGGATAACACAAAAGTCGGTACTTTAGGATGTAACTTATTTTATTTACTAGATCTACTGACTAACGTCACTCATCCACTACTGTCATATTGTTTATACACATTTCCAGCAGTAATGTCACTTCCTACGATCTTACTGATACACTGAAACTGTTCAGTTTAGTTCACTAACCGTTTTCGTTATCATATTATACATTCACCGATGTTGACATTGCTGATTGTGAAAGATACACGAATAGTTAGAGAAATGGCTCATGCTACATCACATGTCAGCTAAATGCACAGCAGTTTATTGTAACATTATAATGGACGAGCACAGAGCATTAGTTCAACGTCAAGCTGATAAAAGTAGGCTATTATTGTACCTGCAGTGGGAGTTTACATTAGTTTTCAGCATGTTGTGTGATGATTTCGCCGTTGCATTGAAAGTCTCCGTGTGGCCGTGTAGTGAATGCTCGCTCTTGAGATAGATCACGCACACAAGCACGAGCGCTCTTGTTGCATTCTGAAACATCCCCACTAGTGGCCGCTAAAAATCGCATAGAGCACCTTTAAAAGAAAAAATCAACCAAACCATATTGTAACAGAAGTGACTTTTATTCGGTTTTGGCAAACTATTGATATTTTTGACGAATTAACTGCACCGAAATTAACACCGGAAAAAATGGAAAAACTCGGTGAAGCTATCATCGTCGACCATGACTACGGCACCACTGCGCTGAGGGATATGAGTGAAATGAGTGAAAATGAAGTCCAAGAAATGGAGCTATCTTTTGCTAATCTTGAGGACGACCAAACTCCTGTAAGTAGCCTGCAACCAAAAAAGCTGAGGAAGAGAGGCGCGAAGGCAAGAGAGGAGAATGCAAATAGCTTTACGCAAGCCATTGAGTCTGTGACGAAAAGATTTGACTGTTTAGATAGGAAGCTGGAAAACATTGAATCGAGAATGAATAATGTTCAAGAAGCTTTGAAAAAGTTTGAGGCCTTGTTTTAAACTCACTTATAATATCAACCATGATGTCATCATCAACATTGTCGGCTGAGGGTGTAACGATTCACTCGTTTTCTCGATGCATCGATTACAAATCCTGACGATGCATATGCATCGATCCTGAAACATGTATTTTGAATCGTGAATCGTTTATTTACGTGAAACATCGATTTAAAAGGCTAAGAATCGAATTAATCGCGATTCTATAGCGATTTAGTGGTTAAAAATATATAAACACAACCTTAAAGTGTTCCTGGTACAAGCTGCCTCACGCATTGGCCGTGAGACATCCGCATTTGATTGGTTTCACGCGCTCACACACCCCTAATTTCTCACACTGAAGCCTGGTCGGTCAAATGCCTGAAAGATGAGTTTATCTTTTTACCTGTTGAGCAACTCGTGTCGTGATCGGCTAGTTATACCGCAAATTAGTTAAAATCTCCCGGAATCTAGAGCGAGCGTGCATACGAGACAGAGGTTGTGCTCCAAACCGCGTATCGCGCGTGCACGCACTCGGCAGAGAGGGAAAGTGAGCGAGAGACCACTTGCGTGTACGGAGAGTCTTTCCATGTTCTAAATGCCCGCCCTTAAATAAAGTGGGCTTTTACTTCACAGCTCAGGACTGGTAATGTCAATGGTATGGCCCATTTTAGTATAATCTTATCTCAAAGAAAATAACTGCGACGTTTCCACGCAATGAAAGCGTTTTATTCATAGTGACCACGCAATGGCATGGCAGCTTTATCAATGGCTTGAGCGGTTTGCCCTTAAAACTATTGCTTTCTTGATAGAGAGCTGGAGAGCTCAATCATGGACTGCTCAAAAATCTGTACATGAGAGCTAAGCGGGAACCGAGGCGCGAGCAAAATCCAGTGAAAAGATGTTAACGAGTGCACTGAGAGGATGCAAAATGAAACTGATGAAAACGTCTCCATTAATTTGTGCATGAGTCATTTAATGCAATACTTTAAAAGCCTTTTTAAAAAATTGCGGTTTCTACAAATGCTAATTCGTGGGCATTTAATTTTTTTTATAATAATATATTTATTAAAATTAAAAACCAACATGAACTAACATTAACAATGGACAAAATCCCCACTATCTGACCCCTGAAGGCCGCTGTGTAATTCAAACCCAGACAAAGACCCATTGGGTGAAGCATTGAAATAATACTATAATGCATATAAAAAATTAAGAATCGTATTAATCGAATCGCATCGAATTTGGATGTGAATCGCATCGAATATGAATCGTTCTGAATTTGCACAAATCGTTCTTGAATCGAATCGAAAACCTATGAATCGTGAATCGAATCGAATTCGCTGTCTACCCAAAGATTCACAGCCCTATTGTCGGCATTTAACCTGCATTCAAAAATTCAGCCAACAACAAAGTCAGCAAATTTTTGAGGTAGTTTTCTTTCTCTTGGGGCTTGACATTTGTAATGTCTTGGTGACACTCAACCATGGGCACAAGTCTCTCAGATTCCTCTGACAATGTCTTTTGATCTGAATCTGTGGAACAGTCAGCTTTCCCTTTGTCGCTCTCTACATATTACAAATGAGGTGTTGCGACTGTACTGGGCTCCAGTTAGTGACTCTACAGTTATTTTGTTCCCAGCTTTGCTGACCACTGTGTGAGGTGTTGCGTTAAAAGGTGTGGTAAACTTGTCCGTCTTGTCCTGCCTGATCAGAACCCGATCTCCAACAGCTACGTTTGAGAAGTCTGCTTTGCGATGTTCATCTGCATACAGTTTATATTTTCCTTTTTCTCAGCATCATGATCGTGAACTTCGAGATCCTTGTCTACTGATATGAGTTCAGGTAACTTGCCTCTCATTTTTCTTTTAAACAGGAGTTCAGCGGGGCTTTTGCCTGTGGTGTTATGTAAAATTCCTCTATACACTGTAACATACTTCCTGAGTTACTTTTGCCAGTCAAGTCCTTCCGACTGTGCAATGCGGATTTGTTTCATGATGGAGGCATACTGGCGTTCGACTTCCCCGTTTGCTTGAGCCCATTTAGGCGTTGTTTTCAGGTGTCTGATCCCGTTTTCTTCACAGAAACTCTTGAATTCATCCGATTTTGAATTGAGGTCCATTATCTGATTTTAGTGTGACAGGAAGTCCATGTCGGCTGAAAATGTCCTCAAGGCTGTCAATCACTTTTGTTGCTGTGGTTGAGGTCAGTATATCATACTCATAATACCTACTGTAGTAATCCACCACAACTAGGATTGAGTGTTTTGATGGCAGAGGACCCAGTAAATCTACAGCTAGATCTTGCCATGGTCCATCTGGCAATGGTAAGGGTCGCTGATGGTTCTGGCGCATCAGGACAAGAGACAATTTGACAGCCATGGCATGATTTGCAATATCTCTCGGCAGCTCTATCCATGCCAGGCCACCATACTTTGCTCCTCAGGTGCTGTTTGGTCCCAACAATACCAATGTGTCCCTCATGGGCAAGTGCTATTGCTCGTGGTTGTAGTGTTTTTGGAAGAACAATGCGTGTTCCACGTAGTATTAGAAAACCTACCACACATAGCTCCCTAGCAACAGCTGCATATGTCATACACTTTTCAAAGTGTCCACTTTCAATAGCTTTTCTCACCTCTATTAGTTCGGAATCTTTTTCTGACGCCTCTTCCACTTCCCTTGTGGTTCAGGGCTCTCGGGGTGGCATTAATGGCTACAAATCTTACATACTCATCTGAATCATGTAAGTGCTTCTCTCTCATTGCTGTGCTTCCTATAAGTCTGGACAGGGAATCTGCAATGTTGTTTTTCCCAGCAACATAGACGACCTTAAAGTCGTAAGATTGAAGACGCAAAACCCACCGCTCAATGCGGGCACAGGGCTTAGAGCGTGGACTGTAGATTGTTTTTAATGGCTTATGGTCTGTGACCAGATCAAATTGTCTTCCATAGACATATGGGTGCAGCTTTTCACAGGCCTATAAAAGGGCAAGGGCCTCCTTCTCGGGTCTGGGATTACCGTCTCTCACAGTCTGATAGACTTCTACTGATATAACACACTGGCACCATTTGTCCTTTTTGACACTGTGTCAACATAGCCCCCAACCCTACAGGGCTTGCATCAGCTACAACTTGGGTTGGTGCATCTTTGTCAAAGTATGCTAAGGTCCCTGATTTGGCAAGTTCTTCTTTCAGGGCCTTAAATGCATTTTTCTGTTCAGGACCAAAGACGAATTTGGAGTCTTTTCTGGTAAGGCGTCTCAAGGGCTCTGCCAAGGTTGCAAATTGTGGAATAAACCTGCTGCTGTAATTGACAAGTCCAAGAAAACTCCGAACCTCTGAGGCATTCTGTGGCTCTCGAGCCTCCACCACAGCCCTGACTCTCTCATCAGTGGGCCCGATACCTTTTTGTGTGAGTAGAATCCCCATAAAATTCAAGTGATGCATACTGAACTGACATTTTGCAGGATTCAGAGTTAACCCACATTCTCTCAGACGATTCATGACAGCATGTAGACGGTGATTGTGTGTTTTATGGTCAGGTGCATGCACAATGACGTCATCAGAGATGTTTTCAACTCCCTCTATTCCAGCAAGGGCAGACACGATCTCATGTTGATATTATTCACTTGCAGATGATACTCCAAAAATGAGCCGCTTGTATCTGTACATTCCATTGTGAACTGCAAACGTTTGTGATCTGGCGAGACTCTGGCGTCAGACTCTAACTGGTGGTATCCCCATTTAAGATCTAACTTGCTGAAGACCATAGACCCGTTCATACTTTGTAGCAACTCATCTACAGTGGGAATGGGGTATCTTTTCCTAATGATTGCTCGATTGGCTTGCCGCATGTCAAGACAAAGCCTAATTTCAGCATTGGCTTTTGGAACAATCAGTTCCATAACCCTTAAATTAAATGGAATCTGCCTTAAAGGCTGGGCTACTGGTTGGATCTTTGGGTCTATGTACAAACGGATTTGTTTGGTTTTCAGCTTACCAACTCCTTGGAACACTTCTGGGTATTGTGAATGGAGTGACTGCTTGAGGTCTGTCACAGCGGCAACATTTGTGCCGATCTTCAGCAGTGTCTCTCCCCAACAGTGGCTTTCCCATTCCTTTAATTACAATGAATTCAGCATATACCGACCGGCTGCCTATTCTTGCGTCACACTTGAAAGCTCCCTTTGGCGGTAATGGCTGATTAGATGAGTAAGAGAACAATTTCCTCTCTGTGTCCGGAATGTATGAATGACATCTATTCTTTGCTTTCAGTTCCTCCCATTTTCTTTCATCAATGATATTGCTGGTCGCACCTGAGTCTACAAGCATTCTCAAATTGACATTTCCCAAGCAAATATTCATTCTATCAGCCATGTAGTTGTCTTGGATGACAAATGCATATTCGGCTTGCCCTTCAACATGTTTAACTGTTTGCTGCTTCACATTTTTAGTTTTGCACATGAGAAATGATCTCTTCCTTTACATTTGTGGCATGTCTGGCCCCTCGCAGGACATTTTAAATCACGTCCCAAATGATCTGTATTTCCACATCTGTAGCATTGTTTGTTCAACTTACTGCACTCAGTTTGCTGTTTTCCCTTGAATTGGCCTTTCATCCTTCCCCTTTTTCCAAACGCGATTCACAGACTCACTGTCAGGTTTTGATATGTCACTCGATGATGCAGCCATCTGTTCCTCTATCCGTTCACAGAGGGCAGCAACCTCCAACTAGGGCTGTCAAAATTGCTCAAAAATGACGTTCGAATATTCCCTCGAAAAACACGCATATATTCGAACTATTCGAATATCTGGTTGCGCATTTTTACAATGACGCGCATTATGTCAATAACAGGACAAATTAATACAAAGAGACAACTATTTGTATAGGTAGTTTATTTAATTTTAAACATATTCAACAACGTATTACCTACACAAAAACGTTAAACACAAAAACGTTAAACAAAGTAACGCCTGCAAACCTCACTCTCGAACGCAATAAGCCTAGTATCTAATTACAGGCTGTTTCTGTTTAAAGTTAAATAAAATGAGGCACATTTCCGAGAAATGTGACAACGCCTTTACCCTGAGGTTCATAAAAAAGTGCTATTAAAAACGAAAAAGGCTACTTACATTCTCGGTGCTTGAAGAAAAGAAAAAAAAGAAAGAAAAAAACTGACGGCAATTTATTCCACTTTTTAGTGCGCATTGTCACCATCGGGGTCTACAGGTTATTTGCCAAAAACACAAGACAGTCCACATTTGAAGGGGCCAGTGCTGATCTCTTTTTATTTACTATATTCCCAGCGGAGGAAAAGACGCGTTCAGAGCGCACTGAGGATCCGGGGATGGAAAGATATTTCTTTGCCATTTGGGCGATGTGAGGGTATCTCCCAGAGCCCACAGTTTTCCACCACATGAGAGGATTTTGTTGAGCAGGTATTGGAGACTCTTGTTCATACATCAACATCTCTTTGAAGCAGCAAACTGATGTCCTGGTCTGGGCTGTCCGCGCAATACGTGTCTCCAAAGAGACACCCCATAGCAGATAACGCAGTTTTCTCCGCGGGCTGCCGATCACGTGTCTGTCCGGCAGCGGCCTCACTGCCTGTGCCTCCTGTCCAGGGGTGGTAAAAGTACTCAAAAGTTATACTCAAGTAAAAGTATATATACTTAAATAAAATATTACTCCAGTAAAAGTAGAAAGTCCTCCATTCAAACATCACTTGAGTAAAAGTACAAAAGTATCCGAATTTAAAAAAGTACTTAAGTACCGAAAGTAAAAAGTAAACATTCCAATGAACTGTAAATATACATAATTAAGCAGAACAATTATTTTGAGGGGGGTTTGCAATTATTTAATTGAACAAATGATGAGATTACATCATTTTTCAGATTACTGCAATTAAGAATTTGTTAGATTTGCAATAATAAAAGACAATTACAGGAGATTTAAAGGTTGTTAAATATGTTCTATAGCACTGTGTGTTTGTGTTTGTTACATTTTACTGTTTAGAAGATTGATCTCCTTTAAATCTCCTTTATAAATGCTTTACAAGGCATGAATACTCACTTTAGATGAGCTCACACACATAGTTAACTGACCACTAGTAAATGCTTTATAACTACCTGTATTTACTACATTTACTTAAGTGATCTTATGAATGACTGACAACTCTTAAATAACTGGTTTGTAAATAATGCTATACTTCATTTCAGGGGTTGGGCGTTATGGCAACAATATCATATCACGATTTTTTTTTTAGGAAAATCACGATCACGATTTTTTTATCACGATTCTTTTTGAAGTTTTACTATTTTGCAAGTGGATGTTCATTACAGCCAAACTAATGTCCCTATGTTAAAAACAAAGCCTTAGGTAACAAAAGAAAAAAGAAAGGCATAAATTTAGGCCAGTGGCGAAGATAAAAATCTTCGTCATTATTTTCTTTGTTATTAAAAAAAATTAGACAAGATAAACATTACACAAATTAATATTCAAATTAAATAAACAGTGCTTTTTTTCAAATGCAGTAGGTGTATTTAACAGTAGCATTGAAGAAAGTAATTAAATGAACAAATATTAAATTAAAACACTACATAGACTTCACTATTATTGATTCTTATTAAAGCTACTATTAAAGTTCTCAGTCAGTGAGTGATTTTCTCCTTGTGTTTTTTTATTATTAATTTTTTTTATTAACACTAAAGGGATAGTTCCCTCAAAAATGAAAAAAATGTCTTAATTTATTCTCTCAAGATGTTTTAAACCCGAGTTTCTTTCTTCTGTTGAAAATAAAAGTTATTTTGAATAATGTGGGTAACCGAACAGTTGCTGGTCCCCAGTGTATAGTTTTTTTTTCTCTCCTGGAAGTTAATGGGGACCAGCAACTGTTTGGTTACCCACATTCAAAAAAAAAATCTTCTTTTGTATTCAGCACAAGAAAGAAATTAATACAGGTTTGGAACAACATTAGAGTGAGTAAATAATGACAGATTTATTTATTTATTTTTGTGAACTATCCCTTTAAGTAGGCTACAAGCAGCAGCACTATTTACTAGTGTCGCTTAGACCAGCACGCGACGCGTTTAATATAGACGCATATTACAACAGATTTTCTCTCAAATGTTTGCTTTCACTTTAGTCATAGCCAATTATTTTTATGTAAACATTGTGTGTATTTTACAGTATTAGCATAACAAGACTCGAAAGAGAACTTAGTCCAGTATTCAGGCGCTGTTTGACAGGCTTCTGTCTGCGAGCGTCGGGGGTTTGCGCTCAGGAAAGCGGACGTTAGAACAGCGCATCAGCACGTGAATTAAATGTTTAACCGGCAAGGCTTATGCAAATAATGAACTTTGGTGAATTGCAGTGTCCCGGACCGGACCTATTCATTAACATGTGATGTGTAGGCTACGTCGCGTTGTAGGCTACAATTGAGACCGAGGCGCCAGAACTGAACTGATAGAAAGCACTGTAACACGGTCGTGGCAGGCAAAGAAGACATTTCAGCCGATAAGAATCTTACTTAACTTCAGTGAATTCAAACATATCCTTGAGATATGGCCATGGGTGATCCCTGTCGCGAATCTCGGGATCATTTCTGCTGACAGCGAGAGCTGCTACTGTTTCTGTGGTCATCATCTTCCACTGAACTGGCGAACTGAACAAACTGCTATGTGAGCGTATGCTGACAAAGAGCGTGAGCGCGTGCGTTCTTTTTTTTTCTAAAGAAAACCACGTTTTTCATTGGTTTGGAAAGCCAAGTGTAATAAATACTCGGAGCGGGCATGGGGAAATGTATCGAGAATTAAAAAGTAAATTTTGCCTTTAATATTGTAGTGGAGTAAAAGTGAAAGTAGGTGCAAATAAAACATACTCAAGTAAAGTACAGATCCCGAAAAAAATACTTAAGTAAAGTAACGAAGTATTTTTACTTCGTTACTTACCACCACTGCTCCTGTCACCTTCACTTGTCTCATCTCGTCCAGTATAGCCACCTGCACCTGCCGTCTCTGCTCATCTTTCAAATGAACAAGGCGATGAAAGCGTGGATCCAGGTAACTCGCTTTGTTAAGCAGCGTAAATGCGCCCTTTTCCTCTCTATAACGCTTCTCCAGATCTGTGACGATCTTTGTCTTCATCTCCGACAGTGCAGGTGGTTCTGGTTCGTCTGGCGTTCGCTTGTTAAGTTGAGCGAGCAGAACATGTATTAAAGGCAGTACAGCCGACGCTGTTGGATATTTGTCAGTTGAAAGTGCTTCGGTTGCCACTTTAAATGGTTTAAGGACCTCTTGTACCTGCGATAAATAAGTAAATATAATGCGTTGATATTAGGACCGGTTTTTATTTGTTCAGCTTATTAACATTTATGCAAAGTAAATTAGGGCCATCATTCTACCTTAAAAAAATATATTAGGACAGTTTTGTATTTGTCCAGCCTATTACGGTAAATATTTCATAAACTATGCTCACCTTTTCCATTAGGGACCATTCGCTTGTGGTCAGCTCCATTCTTGACAGTTTTTTCTCGAAGATGACAGCAGACACAGCTGCTTGCTGCTCCGATGCACGGCAGATCATTTCATATGTGCTGTTCCATCGCGTTGGACAATCGTTAATCAGCTTCTCAGTTTTCAATCCCAAAAGTTGTTGTTTCTGCTGAAGGAGGTAGCTGTCGGCGGAAGATTTGCTGAAATGCGAGGCCGCCACTTTCAGCCTACTAACGGGGATTTCAATGGCTCTGACCCCGAGCCCTTTACGCACAGCCAAGTTTATTGTGTGCGCAACACATGGTATATTTACTGTTTGTAGATGTCTCTCCACTGCATTGACGTAATTCAGTGGCATTGTCAGTTGTGATGGCAATCACGGATCCCCTTTCTATGCCAAAAAAGTCCAAGATCTCTTGAATGCATTCGCCTACATTCTCTGCAGTGTGGCTTACCGTTAGCTCTTTTGTTTTTAGCACATTGTTAAGCATTTCCCAGTCATCATTAATCCAATGGGCCGTTGCTGTAACATAGGATGCTGTCGCTAGGGATGTCCACCCGTCCGTGGTAAGAGCCACATATTTGTCTTTGATCGATTCCTTTATTTTGTCAACGGTGCTGTTATACACTTCTAAAATTCTATTGGTGACTGTTCCACGGCTAGGGATACGGTACCTCGGTTCCATTGATTGACAGAACTCCCTGAAGCCTGCCCCATCCACGACACTGATCGGTCTCATGTCCTTACAAATGAACGAAATTAATGTCTGCGTGATGGCCTCTTGTCGTGGTGCAGACAACGAGTTTGTGGCGGGCGGTGCAAAATAAGTGTCAAGACGCTGCTGTTTAGCTGGAGTTCCACACATTATGCCATGCTCATTTGGGTGCACATTTTCGAGATGTGACCTCATGTTGCTAGTGGTCGAATGGTATGCTAACTGCATCTTACATAGCTTGCATACAACTTTATCTCGCGGCTCCACAATTTTACCATCTACCGACCAAAATCCAAAGTACTTCCAGACATGGCTTTTTAGATTTGGGGGGGTTAAAATAACTTTCTCTGCTGCGGTCGAGCTGGGCTCTGCACTTTCTGCCATCTTCCATATAAATCAACTGAACTTTCAGCCGCGAGTGACGCTGTGTGCCAGTGCGACTCCTGTGACCTGTCGCTGAACCCTAATCAGTCAGCGTGCACGCCCACTCGCAAAGCAGACAGCCGCGCGGGCGTTTTTTTTTTTAATTCGAATATTAATTTTCACAATCGAATTTCTGTTTTTTAAAACTATTCGAATATATATTCGAATTTAGAATATTCGTTGACAGCCCTACCTCCAACGCACGATCGAGCGTGAGATTAGGTCCTTCCTCCAGAAGTTTACGACGCACATACATTGATAAGCATTTGCCTATGATGGCACCCAGATTTGATTAATCATGTCATCCGCAAATGCACAGTCTTTTGCTGCCTGTCTGAGACTTGTTGTGAACTGTTGAATCGTTTCACTTGGGTTTTGGGAAAGTTTATAAAAAGACTGTCTTGCATACGCAGTATTCACTCGTGGCACGAAGTATGCATTCAAGGCTGCAACGGCCGCGTCGTAATCGGCAACACCTCCCGTATCCGCCAGAGTGGAGAATATATCTTGAACATCAGATCCAGTTTGATGCAAAAGAAGTGCTCTGCGCCGCTGACGAACTGCAGCAGCAACATTTTCTTCAATTATAAGTCCCTTACCATCCGCATAAAGTTCAAACGACATCAGCCACCTTGTCCATCTTGAACCAAGAGTCGCGGGATCTTTGTAGCACTCAAACGTAGGAATGCCAGACTTTTCCATCACATGCAATCAGTGCTCACACCCACTGGGCTCCATCCCCGTCGCCAATGTTATATATCTGCTTTCTTGTGCAATCAGATATATCTCTCATGCACTATATCGAATTAAATCAGCCACACGCTTGATAACTTTTCAACACAGCGTCTTTACTTCTTTACTGTTTTAACGTGAACTACCCTACTACATCCGGTCCCCGCCTACATATAGTACACTCACATCTTAAAGATACAGACCATCATTCTAATACATGACACGAGCCACGGATGAAAATAAAGAAAACATTGAGAAACTGCAAAGACAAGTTGAGTTCCTGGCTACAGAAAACAAATCCCTGAAGGAGAAGGTTTTGGAAGCTGTGTGATACAAGAGGAGATGAAACCTCAGGCTCTTTGGCTTACCTGAGAAGGAAGATGAGAAGACCAGAGACGAAGTCATAGGTATCCTTACGAGAGTGGTCCCCATGTCCGTTGACGAGCTCCGCCGGAATGTTGACACCATTCACCGTTTGGGATAAAAGGTGCAACGAATAATAACATGCCAAGACCCATCATTATCCAGTTTGTTCGCGAACGGTGAAGGAAGACGTGTGGAAGATGTCGAGGGATGCCAGAGTGTGCAAAGAGAAGAAGATCATCTTTAAAATGGACTTCTCCAAAGAAGATCGGGAGGCGAGAGAGATGTGGCCATGGGTGGATGAAGCCAGGCGACATGGAAAGAAGGCTTTTTTGAAGGAAGGATACGTGATCATTGATGGGAAAAAGGTTTATCCTTGATGCAATATGGTACGTTTCACAACGTTGATTGAAAAACGAATCAGCGTTTTTCCAAGTTGTTGTTTCTTCTGTTATTATGGGCTGTTTAATAGACTGGAAAAAAGACTCATTGATATGATTAAATAGCCCAAGTTCTTGACTGTAACACTTGGAGGTTTGGTTGAGCCCTAATATAGCCTACTTTGGGCAGAACTGCTCATTCCTGCTCTTTGTTAATTCAAGAGCGTTTCATTAGGCATTATCTTTTTTTTGTGTGTGTGTGTGTGTGTTTAATGTCAGTTTTGTTTACTTCTTTAAATGTTAGAGGTTTGAAAAACGTTACAAAGCGCAAGGCACTTTTTTATTTTGTAAAGAACTTAAGGCGAATGTAATTTTTTTACAGGAAACACATTCGGTTACAGCAGATGAAAAATTTTGGAAACAGCAGTGGGGGGATAATGTTTTATTTTCTCATGGAACCAATTATTCGTCAGGTGTTATGATACTTTGCAATAGGTTTACAGGAAAAGTAATTAGTCACTTAGGAGATAAAGATGGCCAGTGGCTGATTGCAGCTATTGAAATATGTGACCAAAAAATTATTGTGCTTTCAGATTTACGGATATAATAACAAAGTGAACAACAGAAGTATGTTAGAGAAACTGGGTAGGTTAGTGACAGAGTGGAAAGTGGTCTATATGACTGATAAAGTTGTTATGGGAGGTGATTTTAACATTGCTCCAAATTCTTGGCTGGATGGACTACCTCCTAGAGGCCAACAACCTGAAAATAATGAAGTTCTGCAAAATGTTTGTATTGAAACTAATACTTTTGATTATTGGCGATTGAATAACCCTACAAAGTTGGAACATACTTGGATTAGTGCTTCAAATGGGAACCAACGGTCAAGGATAGACTTCACATTTAATAAGTAATGATGTTCAGAAATGTGAGATTATAACATCTCCACTCACAGACGACTGTTTAATAAGTTTATCCTTGTTAGTAACCAAACAACCACACTCTTCTGGAAATATATGGAAACTAACAATAGACTTTTATCAAATGATGGTTTTTGCAAAAAAATAAAATCCCTCTGTATAAAAGTAAAAGGAATGAATATGTCAAATAAAGGGAAGTGGGAATGGTTTAAATTTGAAACAAAAAGGTTAGCAATTGAAACAGGGAAAAGCATTTCAAGAACAAGTAAACTAAAACACAAAGAAATATTGAAAAGGATTTACATACTCTGTGGTAAAACTAATGCTTCGGAGGAAGAACTAACAGAGTTGAACTCCCTTAAAAAAACTTGATGAAATCTATTTAGAAAAAGCAAGTGGAGCCTTTGTACGGTCCAGGGCTAGATGGATCGAAGAAGGTGAGAAGAACACAATATATTTCTATGGCTTAGAAAAGTCTAGACAGTCTAAAAAAAGAATCTGCAAATTAACAAAAAATGATACAGTCATAGAAGATCCTATAGCCAAATACAGGAGGAAGTTCAACTCTTTTACTCTGATTTGTATAGCTCAAATTTCCACAAAGAGGACTGTGAATCCTTTTTTACTATGATTAAGAGCAATGTTAAAAGGATTGGGGAGAATGACAAAAAAAGGTTAGAAGGCAAAATAAATTTGCAAGAAATAGAAAATGCCCTGAAAAAAATGAAAGATGTAAAGTCACCTGGAATTGATGGGTTGACCTCAGAATTTTTTAAGTTTTTTTGGGAAGATATCAAAGAATTGTTACTGAATGCATTTATCGAGTGTATACAAGAAGGATGTCTTACTCCAACAATGAAAACTGGTATAATAACTCTACTACCCAAATCAAAAAAGATATAACAAATTTAGACAATTGGAGGCCTATTACATTGCTCTGTAATGATTATAAGTTATTAGCGTTAATATATGCAGAGAGGTTGAAAACAGTAATCGATAGAATAGTAGATAAAACTCAGTCTGCGTTTATAAAAGGTAGAAGTATACATAATAATGTGAGATTAATATTGGACATGATGGACTATTGGTCTATTCTGGAATTCGAAAGCCTGATTTTATTTATAGGCTATTTCAAAGCTTTCGATTCTATAGAGAAAGATTTTTTATTTTCTATAGAAAATTTTGGATTTGAACAAAAAATTTTGTTCAGTGATCAAAATGTTCACTACTGATATTTACAGTTATGTCTCTTTAAACCCAGGACTAACACCTAGAATAAATATAACTTGCGGAATAAGACAAGGATGTCCAAATAGTCCTAAGCTGTTCATTTTGTGTAGCATATCTGATATTAAATCATCCAAATTTCCAGGGCATACATTTTTTTGAATACGAATTTCGCCTCAGTCAGTTTGCAGACGACACTGTCCTTTTCCTTAGAGATAAATCTATGGTTAGTATTGCATTGCAAACAATTTCAACTTTTTCCAAAGCTTCAGGTCTTCATTCAAATGTATGTATAGATACAAAAATAATGTCAATCACTGTTAAAAAAGAAGTTAAGTATCTTGGAGTTAAGATGGTCAAAGAGGAAAAACAAAGAGAGGAAATTAATATGAAAGAAAAAAATGTATCAAATACAAGTATCCTTAAACCATAGAGATCTTTCCATTTTTGGGCGTAACCTATTGTCCAAGGCTGAGGGTATATCCAAACTTATTTATCCATGTCAATCTCTTTACATTGCTCCAAAAGATGTAAGGAAAATTAACTCCATTATATATAAATTTATTTGGAGAAATAAGACCTACTATGTTAAAAAAAATCTCAGTTGGTTAAAGAGTATAATGGGGGGGGGGGGGGGGTATCAAAACAGTGGACTTTGAGGCAATGTTAGGAACATTTAAAATAAAGTGGTTGAAATAGTTTCTATTGAGGCCAGATTTGAATATGGTTTCACATCCCAAAAAGTATTTTAAAGATGTTCAGCGGGTTAAACTTTCTTCTGAAATGTGACTTTGAAATTTCTAAAATACCTTTTAAATTATCTGAGTTTCACAAACAGGTTTTGCATTATTGGAAGATGGTATTTACCCATAACGTTACCCCTCACTGTGCCACCTTGTGGAATAATAGAGTAATTGTATCAAACAAAAAGTCTTTTTTCAACCAGCTTTGGTTTGAACAAGGTATTATATTTGTACACAACATTTTAGATATAAACGATATAAATCATTTATATATAAATTCTACAGCTGCAAGATCTAAAAAACAAATTTAATAATATTCAATGTTCTCTTAAAGAATATAGCACAATCTGTAAATCTATCCCAGTGAATTTGATCCAGCAGATAAAAAACTAAAATTTTTTTTCTAATGTCCAAATCAAGCTTCCAAACTTAACGATAGGGGAATTAAACATGACGGACAAAAAATGTGATAACAAATATTTCAGCAAAACTTTCAAAAGTTATATATCATGATTATGATAGGAAGATACAACTTAAAATATTAGATAATCCAACAATCCAACACATTGGAAATTTATGAAATGGCCAATTGCACCCAAAGTAAAAGAAATACAATTTAAGATTCTTAACAACTACTATCCATCTGCGGAGACACTGGGGGGTAGATTTGGTTTTGAAGTTGACCCTTGCGACTTTTGTCATGAAAACCCTGAACAAACAGAACATTTATTCTTCCTTTGCTCAGTTAGCAGGAAGTTCTGGCAATATGTCCACAGCTGGTTGAAAAATAAATTGATTTGAACGGAGAGAGTTGAAGCTCAACATGGGCACTCACTTCCTGATAGCCAAGCGTTCTGCGCAGGCTCAAACTGAGCTTGACAGACGTAGATGTCACGTGAGCAAACTGACTGACTTATAGTAGCTGCGCCAAGAGAAATTTTAATTGTGCACAGAGACGGCGAAGCGCGACCTGGAGCAACTTTTGGTAAGTATTCTGATTAGTTATTTTGTCATTTTGCTTCTATTTATGCCATGGGCTGACTTTAGACAGTTAAAGATTGCCTGCGAGGCTGTGCGAGCTTCTCTTCCTGTTTATACGGTAATTCTCTACTGTGCGACAGACAGTCGAGTGGTTATGACACAATTTTTAGCCTATTTTTACAAAAACGGCTTCTACGTGGCAATAACGTAACATACAAAGTAATGGAGCCTTTTATACATTGTCGTGTTTCTTTAGAAATAAATAATGGATAAATGGAGTCTTTGGACGCCTCAGATGTAAAGTTATTCGCTGTCAAAGTGACGCCAAAATGAATGGGAGTCAATGGGATGCTAACAGCAGGTGATAGTACGCTGCAATGGCGGCCCCCGGAGGCAGCTTCAACTTCCGGCTGATGGATTACCCCTTGGGGTGAATAACTCTCTACATATGGGTGAATAAACTTTTTTTTACTCCTCCCCTCACTGCAGCCGCCTACTCTCGACTACATTGCAAGCGAGGCGAGGCGCATCTCAAACAAGCCTACTGATATTGCGGGATTCACGCTCGTGCACGTGTTGCTAATAAACTAGATGTGATTTAAGTTCTGTTGCTTTTATATGAAAATAAATATATTGAACAAGACACCCAAAGTACTTGTTATTTAATTACATTCCAAATATGTGTTTATAATTTTTTATTTAACACAGACGTGTTTTTATATTTTTTAATAAAAATTACATCACATAATAACCCATATGGCACTGTCAGAGTTTATTCACCCATATGTATACACATAAAACATGATATTGGTTTTAAAATCAAACATTTTAAAAGAGAACAATTCATCACTGTTGTTTTTTTATTTATTTTATTTTTTTATTAGAATGCAAGTTACAAACATACAAGCGCCACAATTCGTGAAACAAATAAAAAATAAATAAACTTAGCTTAAATAGACAGACTTACAAACTTCATCATCTATAAAATGAGAGATATTTTCCTAATTTTCACTTGAACATTTTAGAGTATATTTGAGTTAAGGCTTTCTTATAGCTTTCTTATTTTTAACCCGTTTAAGAGACTCACTATATATCAGTTTCAATTTGAAAAAAATTAAAACATGGCCTTGATTTGGAGAATTTAGCTTTATGAATATGGAATTTACCTACATCACTGTTTAAACCAATGAGCATTAAGCTGTGTCGTCAGGAAGTCGATCTATTTCGACCTCACTCAGACCGTCACCACGGTCTTACCTTGAATGACGCCATTCTACTAGCTCTCCTCGAGACCTAATGTAAACAATGTCAGATGACTGACCCCAAGTGGTTGGTTCCCTATAAAACATCCGGATGAACCAAACACTTCCTCTTTGCCTTTCTCACCTCTTCTGAGACCGGTTTGGAGAAAATCCAAGTGTATACGCTGATATTTGGAATCTTTACCCATTCAATCCATCACTTTAAGTGCAGGTGCCTGGTGCCCCTGAGGATTGCGGTAATTATTTTTCTTACTATTCAGGTGAGTGGTTGGTTTTATTTACATTACAAATTTTACGAATTTGATTAATGTTAATATTTGTTTTGTAGGGATTGATTGCTTAAAAAAGCATACAGATGTGGTGAGTAAAATACTAATATTTTTTTTTCTGTTCTATTATTCATATCAGTTGAAAGGATCTTAATTGTTTACCCGCTGATCGGCTGTTCGAGGCTGAGGGGACTCTGTCACCTGTTTTGATCTGTGCGTTCGTGTATAGATAGGTGTTTTTGGTTAAATTTTTTTTTTTACATTTGTCAAACTCCTCTATGCAGGGTGGAACATTATTACTAGTTTTATACGAGCTACAGCTGTACACAGTTGTATTGTAATTATGAGTCAACCTATGTGTTGTTATTGTCATGCTACCATGCATCCTTGGGATGGACACCGGGAGTGTCCATCATGTTTGGGTATGGCCCATTTGCTGGAGGACATTGAGAGACCATGTCCCGCCGCAGCTGAGTTCTCCCTACAAGAAAGGGTGCAAAGAGCAAGACCTTTTGAACAAGCAACTAATGATAGAGGAGCATCAGCATCAATGGCTGAGGCATGCTCCCTTAAACGGAGACGGGAAAATTCTCCTGTTGGGGTTAATGATGGATTTACCTGTACTGATGGAAGAAGGTCAAGGGCTTCAGATCTTCAAGCTGATACCCAGATGCAAATTCTGGCAACCTTGAGGGATTTGGCTGGTAAGATGGATAATTTTAGGCCCCAGAATATTGGTTTAAACACACAACAGCATGCAGCTCCATCTGTTGTCTCTGGATGAGTCCAGGTCTTCTGCTAATGATAAGGATGTTACACAACCTGACATTCTTACTGAGAATTCTAAGTGCTGCAAGAATTTTCAGGCCTGGAAACATCGGCCGAGATATCAACTGCACCAGTGGTGCCAGGAGTGTGGGCTGGGGTTGCCCAATCCCAACCATCTGTTTCAATCCCTGTTACTGAGGATTATTCACAAATGTTAAGCAAAGCTTGGAATATCCCCAAAGCTGCACCTCAGTTCAATGCTGGTTGTAGACGTTTTGCTAATTTACAATATGCTACAGAAACAGGCATGGCTGGTATGCCAGCAGTGGAGCGTGAAATGGCATCTTTAACACCCTTGGGTCTAGACCGGGTGACTGATGACCCAAAATGTCCCCGGAAGGAGTGTGTGTCAGGATTCAGACCAGGAGACAGAGGTAAGTGATGAACTCAAACTTTGTTTATTTAAAACACAAGGTAAGTTTTCAAGGTTTTAGGTGCTCAGAAGTGCTAGTGGAAGAGGATGCGTGGCAGGAACGTATCCAGGTGAGTAATTCCTCTACTTTGTGCAGAAACGTGAGTGAAAAACTTGGATCAAAAACTTTCCTTTCTCTTTTCACAGATCGTCTATGGACTGACGGGATTCAAGAAGGGTTCCAGGTGAGTAGATCCCTTATGTGCACTCGGTGATGACTTAACCAGTTCAATGATACTTTCACTTTCTCTTGCAGAGCATCCGGAGAGAAACGGGACTCAGAGGCTGATTCCAGGAAACTGGGAACGAGAGTCATGGAGCGGATCCTGGGAACATCAGAACAAGGACAACAAGGTTAGTAGTTCTCAGGTGAGTATACTTTACGTCCGTTGCTGCAGGATGACTCAGAGCGAGACAAGTGGAGACTGGGTAAGGGTCTTTTCCTGACGGAGGCTTGACGAAGACTGTGAGTGCATTGGGTGTTTTTATACTGGCTGGCGAGTGATCGCTGAGTGAAAACAGGTGCTGGTGATTAATATTCTGGGGACGGTGATCTTTGCGTGGTGCCTTGTGAGGATTCTGATTGGCTCCTGACAGTGTGAGAAGACAGATAATTTAGTGTGTCGAACCTACAACTCGGTCACACGTGCAGCCCGATCTGGTAATGCCTAAGCTATAATTCTGGCCTCTTTACGGAAACTTATAAATCCACAATATCAGGACATCATTGGGCTGGTCGATGCAGCTCTGATTATGCACGCCCAGCTTACTAGGGACATTGGGGCCTCTATGTCGTATGCGATACTTTCCCGTAGACAGATCTGGCTGGCACAGACCTCCCTGCCTGATACTATCAAGAAGGAACTGACTAACATGCCTGTCACCCCAGGCCGGGTGTTTCATCCAGACTCTCAGTTGACGCTTGACAAAGCAGAACAAGCACGGCGTAGAAGAGATTCAGTGCAACGCACGTTTGGTCCTGCTAGGACAGCTAGACAGTCATATCGAGGCTATCAGCACTCTCATCCTCCTGCTTTTAATCGGCCAGGATCATGGGAGATAAATGGAAGACAAAATACTCATTCTCTGGGGTTTGATAACAGCCGAAGAGCCAGACAAGCACCACGACATTCACAAATGGCTCGGTCTTGTACTTCAGGAAGAGATGCACCACAAAAGAAGCAGAACCCCAGGGGCTCAGGCCCCTATGGGGGTACTGCGTAGCAATCCTGGAGGAGCTGCCGGAATCTGTTCCCAGCTATGCCTGGACAGCTGGGAGAAGAAAATATCAGATCGTTGGGTACTCACTGTGATAAAAAACAGATACAGGATCCAGTTCCGCGACGACCTCCTTCGTTTTCAGGCATCCACTTAACTGTGGTCAAGAATCCAGTCCAGGCAGAAATTTTATCCAAAGAGATAGTAACCCTTCTGAGGAAAAAGGCAATTACTCAGCTACAACCCAACGAACAGCACACTGGGTTTTATTCAAACTATTTCCTTGTGCCCAAAAAAGATGGAGGTCCCCGACCAATCTTAGACCTAAGGCGTCTGAATGCATACATAAAGTGTTGCCATTCAAGATGCTGACTACTGCCCAGATCTTGGAGGTCATAGAACCAAGCGAGTGGTTTACAACACTAGACCTCAAAGATGCATATTTCCATGTGCCTATTCATCCAGATCACAGGAAGTTCCTTCGCTTTGCTTTCCAAGGCCAAGCATACCAATTCAGACGTCCTTCCCTTTGGCCTTTCCCTCTCTCCCCGGGTATTTACCAGAGTGGTGTCAGCCGCCCTTCATCCTCTTCAGGCTGTAGGCATAAAGATCCTTCCATATCTGGACGACTGGTTGATATGTGCACCAAGCCATCACGAGGTTCTAAGGGATACAGAGGCCGTTATCAACCACATACAAGAACTCGGGTTCCGCATGAAGCACGAAAAGAGCAATGTCAAACCACGACAAGAAACCGTATTTGTTGGGTTAGTTTTGAACACCCTAACAATGACAGCATCTCTATCCCCACAGAGGGTAACACAGTTATCCACCCTGGCACAATCTTTTCGCTTAGGCAAGCGGATGGAGTTGGCACAGTTCCAGAAGTTAATGGGGATGATATTGGCAGCAATAAAGGTAGTGCCTCTGGGACTGCTCCAAGCATGACCATTGCAATGGTGGATCAACAAATTTCAACTCCACCCCAAGTTACACTGGCGAGTGAAGCTGAAAGTCACACGGAAATGTGTTCAGGCTCTGTGTCCATGGACAAGAAGCAACAAGTTGAATCAAGGGGTTCCTCTGGGGAATATACCAGCAAGGAGAATGGTGGTGACAATCGATGCTTCTCTAACAGGTTGGGGGGCTGTCTGGCAAGGCAGAACAGTCAGAGGCTCATGGGTGTTCCCTTGGACCATGGAACACATCAATGTGCTGGAGCTGAGAGCCATTTATCTATCTTTGAGACGCTTGATTCCGTTTTCCTCGACAAAACAAGCATGTCCTTGTAAAGGAACCGACAATATGGCGGCAGTTCATCCCATCAATCATCAAGGGAGTCACCAGGTCATTGCACTGTCTCCAAGAAGCCAGGAGATTTCTGTTTTGGGTCTACCCAAGACTTGCATCCCTCAGGGCAATCTACTTACCCGGGAGCAACTGAACCGGGCAGCCGAAATCGTCCTTTTCTCCTTTCATTACACCCCGGAGGTGGTGAATGATATGGGCCCGGTTACGGAAAAGCCCACACCAACCTATTTGCATCAGCTGAGACAACTCACTGCAAGATGTGGTTCTCTCTGAACGGCCAAGGTGGGCCTTTGGGGACTGGATGCACTGTCTCACGGGGTGGCCGGGAGGTATATTATATTATTTTCCTCCCCTACCATCTGATTCCTCATGTGCTGGAACGGAGTGGATCAGGGACATTGCAGGGTCTTACCAACCGCCCCGAAAATGGCCAAAGAGACATTGGTTTCCACTTCTCCTACATCTGGTTCAGGGCCATCCATGGAATTTGCCACTGAGAAAAGACCTTCTCTCTCAAGTCGAGGGTCAGATCTGGCACCCGAATCCAGACACGTTACAACTCTGGTTTTGGCCCCTACTCAGCCCCAGTAAAGAAAACCATAAACAATGCTAAAGCACCTTCCACTTGGGATAACTACTCAAGCAAGTGGCATGTGTTCTCTAACTGGTGTCAGGACAACAGCTTGGATCCCATCGAATTGTGATCTTAATTCTGTTTTATGTTTTCTTCAGTCACTTTTAGACTCTGGAAGAAAATTCAACACAGTGACAGTTTATGTAGTGGCTATTTCTTATTTTCACTGTTTAGTGGAAGGCTTCTCCATTGGTAAACACATGTTGGTTACTCATTTCTCAAAGGGGCACGTCGCGTCTATCCAGAAAAGACGTAGATCACCCTCCTGGGATCTTCACATGGTTCTACAATCACTGACTAGAGCCCCATTTGAACCATTGGCCCAAGCGGATCTTAAATCGTTAACATGGAAACATTTTTTTTCCTTATTGCTATCTGATCAGCAAAAAGAGTGGGTGAGAGTACATTCTCTAACAGTAAGTGAAGACTGTCTAAGGTGGAAAGCAGACTATTCAGGGTCTCTCTTTGGCTCGAACCCTGCTTTTCTACCTGAAAGTTCTTAATAGTGGTCTCGATCAATCAGAGTAATTGAACTTGCAGCATTTCAACCTGATCCTGATCTCCCCTGTACAGAGTTTGATCTTACTACCTTATGTCCAGTTCTAGCACTTCGCACTAGGGGTTGAGTTCAATATGTGCTTTTCAGGGCCGATACCGATACCGATTATTACAGATCAAGTAGCCCGATAACCGATATTTTGAACCGATATATGTCTAGTGTAAAAATGTAAATTTATGTCAAAAATTAAGAATAAAAAAGGCCTCAGACAAAGACTCTCTTAGTCTCTTTAAATTCTGACAACATCTTTACATGTATTGCACACTGCCTGTCCTGGTGTTGGTTGAGTGTAGTACTCCCACAGTGCACTTCTACATTTTGTCTTCCTTGTATCCATCTACAATGAGGGTAAGATAAAGAGAGAGTTAAAAGTTGGGCAACTGTATAGTTCATGATTAGGCCTATGGATACTGTACTACTATAGCTAAACAGCTTGGGGAAAATGAACTATTGGCTTCAATAATGTGTTAGAAATGTAGGCTGTGTAATAGCTTAACCTCTCATAATTATTTTGTGATGACTAAAACATAGCCTAAAATAATAAAGGTGATTATTCAATTTGTCTAATGCACATCAATGGATTAACTAAACACACATATATATGAAGATTTCAGATGCAAAAGCCTCCAAGTGCCATCTGAAATTTTCTTCTAGGATGATCATTTTTATCAAGCTCGTATATTTAAGTTCAGTAATTTCACTTATATGACACTTAATAGGTTATTTTCATTGCCATTTAAGTGAAATATAGACGAGCTTGGTAAAAATGATCATTTTAGAAGAAAATTTCAGATGGCACTAAGAGGCTTTTGCATCTGAAATTTTCATATATAACACACATTGTAACGATCGTTACTGTGTATTCATATTTATCACATTATAGTGCAGTGTGCCCTTTAAGAGAGATGGTTGCGTCACTCATCACGTAAACTCTGCGTGATGACTTTGAGATGAGACCATTATGCTAGACGTGCTCTACCCTTTTTCCTATATATTTTATTTGTTAACAAAGTTTTGTGACGCATGAAAGAGTATCTCTCATGTATGAGAGGATTGCATTGCACTTATTAAATGTGCGTGATACAGCCTTTTCAGCCCTCAAGCTCTTTCTGCCCTTGATTTATCTCGCGTTATCCGGTCCAAGCGTTACAACCGGTTACAACATATATAATGATTGTAGTCATACAATGACTAATGATGTTGAAATGTTATATTTAGCATTTATCCTGCTACTCCTGCTACAATCGCTATACCTGCTTTGCATATGTGAATATTCTTTATTCATTTTTATGACAAATCGCATGAAAATCACACAAATCATATTGTAATTGGATGGTTATTCTCTTTATTTTTGACGCGTAGAAACGTCTGTTTGACTGTTTATCACAGAGATAAAAACTAGGAAGTGGATTGTACAGCTCGAATGAGAGAGCTGACAGATCGCAAATGGGGAGACAGACAGAGCTCGCGCTAAACGCTCTTCAGATCGCATACGGTAATTCTGTGAGAAATTAATAGAAATGGTATTCTGTATGACGAAATATTTTACAATCATGAGAGAATAAAGCAACATTTCTCCAAATATGCGCAATTTTTGATTAGGAGCCCTGACGGTTATTCGGTGAAGCTATGTGAACACAAAACCGCAACAGACGTGATCGAGCTGAATTCATTCGTGTTGATAATCTATTCACAGTATAACGTTTAGGGAGACGTGAAATAGGTTTTAGTTAGGCTACACCGACGTGAGGTTCCCGTTAAAGCATATCACTGCAATGACGAACATGAATTGAATGTGAATTGAATTCCCGGTCAAACTAGTGGGAACAGGGGTGTTTTTCATCATAAATAGATAATGAGGTGTTGTACAACTTCACTGTAGTGATTTAATGCAACTTCAGGAATGTCTACTGCTTACCTTTGAGACAACTGATGCGTGATGATCACTGACGCAGCTCCTATTAGTGCTCTCGGTCTCGGTGTGTGAGCGCAACATTTTCAGTGAATTCAGCCTTTTGTTGATTGGCCAGATCGTGACTCCCAACAAATCAGATGGATGATGGGCGGGCATTAGTCTACTCTAGGCCACAGAGCGGTGCGCTCTGATAGAGGTGGCTGGATCAAAGCCAGATCGCGCGTTTCAAAATTAAATAATTTTATCGGCAAATCGGTTATGAAAATGGCCGATACCGATAACCATAATAATGCTTAATATCGGCGTCGTCAATCGGCCGCGCCGATAATCGGTCGACCTCTACTTCGCACATACATTGAGTGCACACAGTCGTTAAGACATTCGCACACTCAGTTGTTTCTGTGTTTTGATAAGCAAAGTGATGGAAAACCAGCCTCGAAACAGCGCCTATCTCATTGGATAATAGACACTATTGCTTATGCATACTCCAGTAAGAGTTTACCAGTTCCAGGGAACCTGGTAGCTCATTCTACCAGGAGCCTGGCCACATCATGGGCAGCACTGAAGGGGGTAGCACTAACAGACATATGTGCAGCCGCATCATGGAGTTCACCTTGTACCTTTGCCAGGTATTACAGGGTCAATGTGGCGGACCCACAGACGCTTGGGTCCACAATTCTGCTTTCGGCCGCTAAGCAGGGATGTAAAGAAGGGAGACTTCCATCCCTGGTGACTTTGATGGCAATAGTCATCCAAGGTAAGACGTGGTGACGGTCTGAGTGAGGTCGAAATAGAGTCGTAAGTTATGGCTATAACTATGGATCTATGAGACCGAACGATGACCGTCACCATTTCTTGTCACTTGGGATGAACTGAGAAGTTCCAGGCAAAGAGGAAGTGTTACGGTTCATCCGGATGTTTTATAGGGAACCAACCACTTGGGGTCAGTCATCTGACATTGTTTACATTAGGTCTCGAGGAGAGCTAGTAGAATGGCGTCATTCAAGGTAAGACCGTGGTGACGGTCATCGTTCGGTCTCATAGATCCATAGTTATAGCCATAACTTGTGTTTCCCATCGTGCTTTTTGATCAGCGCAGTCGGTGCATGGAGAACAACTGTGCACGACTGCAGAATCCGACCCTTCCGCCTTGCACTCAGCGAGAGTTTTTTGACATACGTCGGCATGACATCAGAGTCCGGTTGACCGTTCTCGGACACATTTCTAACCGGCATGCATCTCACGCTGATCACCGGTGAATCGATTCTGCGCAGATTTTGCTCATCTCAAACAAGCGGCAACATACATACAGTTGGCAACGCGATCATAGTTGGGGGGGGGGCGTGCTTGGTCGGCGTGGGGGAAAGCAGCACGACCATCGTATGTATATGAATGACAAAAATGTCATATTGCGAGTCATTGAAGCCTGCCGACTAGCAATGGTACATTGCAAAATGAACTGTAATAGGTTATGATTGCCCTTATTTAATTAAAAACTGGGTCAATGACCCAACCAAATGGCCAGAGGTGTCATTTCCAGACTAGTGTTATCTGGTTGAATCTCCAGGTAAGACATCGCGGTAGCTACCGGTAACATAAGCCTATAACTCAATCAACTTGCGTATAAGACTTAAGTTACTATAAGTCCATAAAACCTTGCCACTTACCAATTGTACGTAGCTTCCTCCAAACTATTGATGCTTTTGTAAAACGGTGATCAGTAGTAGTAGCTACGAAGTTGCAGAGGGACTTTGCTGACAGTTATCTGAATTCTCACAGACTGCAGTCTGTGAGCTAATAACCTTCAGCTGATAACACCAATGTGAATGAGACATCCCTTATGAAAACAACTATAGGAATCTTGTAGTATTTTAGGACAAAATATCATAGTAACGTTAATCCTACAGGAATACTATAGTATTTTGGGACATAGCCTAGAAGTACAGAGGTATTACAGAACATCACAGAAGTATTATACACTACTATAGAATACTTATAGCAATAGGATTACTATAGTTCTTTTTTGTAAGGGATGTAACATCAGACAAATCTGGCCCACTGCAGTAACGTTAGTTAAACATCTACTACTACATCACACAGGGATCTACTCACACAGTAATCTATTAAGTTATGATTAATTTAGCCATTTTGTCCTCCTATCCGGTTCTGTATGTATGTAAGAAAGGATGTAGAACTTCAATTAATAATTTGTTAGTTTATTGGTGGTACAGAAAACGACACAGCACCTCTTCGGCATGATTGTCTCATGTATTTCAATGAGCGCCAAGGCAATATTTTCCCCACGGGCTAAATTCACATCACGTGACGGGGCGTTTCCAGACCAACCGACTGTATCTATTCTAAAAAAACTGTCTGTAGAGAAGCGCTTCCTGGACTCAAATGTATAAGTTTGAGGTGCTCTTTGGATAGGAAAAACATATAAATTATCTGTATCTATTCTAATCTGAAAGCTGAAGCCTACCCAGAAGTGTGAAAAACTACAATACATCTCAAATCCGCTAGAGGACGGTCCCAAAAGGGAGCAAATATCCATAGACGTCGATCTCACTTTTTTCATTTTAAATAGTGTGTAATGTTGCTGTTGGTGCATGAACAGTATCTGCAAAGTTGCAGCGCTGAAAGTTCAGTGTAAGCAGAGATATCATCTTTTAAAAAGCAGGAAGTACAATTGCCTACAAGAAACGACTCGATTGGGACTACAGCTGGGTTTAGACGTCACTAACCCATACATTTGCATCAACCCTCCCTCTGGAATATGCAGGAAAGGGCATGCGCATATTTCTGCAGCACGTCAAGTGTGTTGTGTTCACCAGCTGTCAGGTCTTCTGTGTTTGGACTTCCCACGGATGCTGTACTTCGTCAACAATGGATACAATTTATGTTTGATTGTGTTCCTGAAAGTGTCGATAGAAATTTAGCTCTCTGTGCTGCGCATTTACGAAAGACAGCTTCCAGAATCTCCACGAATTCAACACCGGATTCAACAAGAAACTGTTACTAAAACATGAAGCAGTTCCAACTTTAAAGCCAGAGGCAGCAGTTGTTGGGCCACAACCTGTAAGTAGGCTAAGACTTACATTTTAAATGTATTTGCATGTATAATTCCAGACGTAGCCTTGTGTTTTATTTTTTTCAAATGCCAGCACTGGCTTTATAGCCACTAGGCTACGAGTTTATGCTATTTTGTGTCTACGACAAACGCGTTACAAACATTTGGACCTGAATTTTGTATAAGGACTAATGTTGTAAATGTATTTTCTGTATATGTTTTATGACGTTATTTTCAATTTGATAAGAACGTAAACTTGCCAACGCGGTTTGAGTATAACATTAGTAGTCTATTGTGTAAAATTTTTTTTTTAGAAAATTATCATTCAGAAACGTTTAGTAAGAGCCGTGTGTGGTGAGGTTCTGTTTAACTCTCTTCATCGCGGCTTTCTCGGTCTGATTCTGCCTCAAATTGATACTGCAGTTCGACCCATAAGGTGCGATCCAGTTCGATAGGGTCCCTACACAAGTGTTCACTGCTCCCTACTCCCTGAACATGGTATATCAGTTGAAGTGGACTTCACTGACTTCCTGTGAAGTGATGTATGAATGTTCCCTTATTCCCTATGCCGTTTGCAGTGCCCATCGAACTGAACATGTTCATTCCCTTTGAATTGGAATCTCACTTAACATGGCAAAATACCCTGTGAAGTCCACTTCGCAGTCCACTTACAGGTCAAATGGAACGCACCTTTACTTCTGGACCGGAGCTCATGACATGCACGTTTCACCCGTAAAGGTAATGGGCGTTAACCTTCCGGAGAACGTGAGTGACAGTTTAGCCTATCACAACACACCAGGCCAAACTAAGCCCACGGCGTGTTTCTGAGGGAGTGGTTTCATGTCAACCGCTCGAGGACAGAGGAGAGCGCTGCTGATAAAGGTGAAAGTTTATGAAAAATAAGACTTTTAAAAAAAGAAAAACCACAAATGCATGTTATATTGCACCCCATAAACACAATCATGCAAAGAAAAAAAGCAGTCAACTCCTCCTTTAAAATCTCAGTTTTCACAGCATAAATTCATGTTTTACAGTTTGGTCCCACAGAATTTTATTGTATTTTCAGATAGGTTCTGCATGCCTGACAACTGTGAGGGGGGTGAATTTTTTTCGAACTTGTTAGTTTAGATCATATTTAAATATAAAATGTATGACAATTAACGGCGACTAACTTTGATGGACAGCTGATAACGGGCTGTGCCGAGTGAATTTGACATCTCGGCCATGATCTGAGGGATGGGGTATGGGGTAGGACCTATTTTACCCGATCCTACCCCATAAATTCATTGCGTGGGTGACGACAGCATTTTTATTTAAAAAAGAGGGTGGCCGAGCAGTTCGGTGGTGGACGGCAAATGCACATTTAAATGTATTGTTATGTTTCATTTACTCAAATAGCCAGAGAAACCAGTGTTAACAGCCCAAAGTTTTTTTTTCTTATTCATCAATTCATTCATCAGCATTGCATGTGTTTTGTCAAGTGGAAACACGAGAACGGCTTTATAGCCTTGTATTGTATTTCTTTATTATTCATTATTTTGTGCAACTTTAAATGTGTACACAACAGAGAATTCATGGCTCTGGATTTTTTTTGTAAGGGTCTCTGAGTGTTTGCAAGGTTGACACATTTGAACAATAATATACTTTTGTGTCGTTTAATGTAAAATATGGATTGTTGTTGTCCTTTGAGGGAAAAAGAAGACTACTTCACATTTGTACATGAATACTAGCGCAGTATGAAGTTCCTTACATTCTCATTGGTTATTTGAAAAAATTAAAATAACAAAATGTTGGTCCATTGTCACAATATTAACAAATTGTTGCTAACTACAACTGCGTCCCATATCAAAGTGCGCACCTGAAGCGCTCGGAACCGTTCTAGCCTGCGGAGGTTTGTTCTTGTCGCCCAGGGACGTGCACAGGCTTTTTTAGGGGCAGGGGCTCAAGTGAAAAAAGGGCACTTCTCATAATTATTTTTTTTTTTGACTTTTTTAAACAAAAAAGTATATATATATATATATATATATATATATATATTAACACAACTCTGACTTTTTATGAAATGTATTAAAGTTAATTTTATCTTCCTCAAATTCACACAATTGTTTCATTTTCAAAAGATGTCTACAAAATAATCAGTTCACACAGAAACCAATGTTCTCCCTAGTATTCACCAGGTTTTTTGAGCAGCAAAGGAAACCATGCCACAATGTGCTTGTTTTCTATGCTATATATTTGATACACCTGATCAGTGACATGGACTTAGTTTCACATTTGAGGGAAGACTGTATCATCATCAAATAAAACCGTCAAAATCTACATTTAGATGGAGTTTGTTTTAAACCTACTATCCTCCATCTGTTTGCATCTGTAGATTTCCTCCAAATTCACCAATTTAGATTTCTAAATTTCAGGGGAAAGACTATTGCTTTATGCAAAAAATAAGAATTTCAGGCCATAAAAAGTCATAAAAACGTCCGGATTTTCCATACAAGGTCATAAATTACATTCAGCCACGTCTTAAGCAGCCATATCACCCTGTAGCCCAAGACTGGTTGCTCACTGAAGCTAAGCAGGGCTGAGCCTGGTTAGTACCTGGATGGGAGACGTTCTGAGAAAACCAGGTTGCTGCTGGAAGAGGTGTTAGTGAGGCCAGCAGGGGGTGCTCACCCTGTGGTCTGTGTGGGTCCTAACGCCCCAGTATAGTGACGGGGACACTATACTGTCAAAAGAGCACCGTCCTTCGGATGAGACGTTAAACCGAGGTCCTGACTCTCTGTGGTCACAAAAAATCCCAGGATGTCTTTCGAAAGAGTAGGGGTGTAACCCCGGCATCCTGGCCAAATTTACCCCTTGGCCTCTGTCCATCATGGCTTCCTAATCATCCCCACATACTGATTGGCTTCATCATTGTCTCCTCTCCATCAGTAAGCTGGTGTGTGGTGAGCGTTATATGGCTGCCGCAATATGGCTGCCGTCGGCATCATCCAGGTGGATGCTGCACATTGGTGGTGGTTGAGGAGATTCCCCCCTCTATGTGAAGCGCTTTGAGGTCTCAGAAAAGCGCTATATAAATGTAACGAATTATTATTTTATTATTATTATTATTAAATTTATATTTTTTTTATTCAATTTCGAGTCAACATCGCCAGTGCTCGATATCAATGTCGAGTTCGATAATGTTTATGTGCCAAAAGCGGAACGAAACTCATTTGAACCACGAGCGTCTCACAGACTGTTTATCCGCTCGGTTCAAAGTCCAAACAGCGGCGCAGCGCGAGCTCACTAGAGCAGACGTACTGTTATATAATAGCCTCTATGCACGAACCCTGATGACGTATGTCCAAAAGAATCTCAGTCAGCGTCTCTACTTCCGGAAGCGCGTTCTGCAGGCAAAGTGTATAGCGGCAAAACTTGAATAAAATCCGTTTTCTCAGAAACTGAGACAACAATTTTAGAAACGCTGATTCGCTAGTCGAATTACATACGATATGAGAGAATACTAACCCTTAAAGTTGTTGATGTAGCTCGAAATATATAATTTAAATTACTTCTCTTTTTCACTCTTGTGTGACAGCTAACTGCCTCACAGTGTTGTTAACATCATTCACGTTAACCGCAGGACGTTTTTATAAACAGCAAGTGTAATTTGACACTATCTCCACCTAACGCAAAACCGGCTTCTGACCATAGACTGACGCAGCACCGGATGTAAGTGGGCGTGCTGAGACAAACTCGGACGCGATCGTGCATAGAGGCTATTGTTGTGGCGGCTTTCCAGTGCCCTTGCCGTTGATGATAGGAGAATGCAAGTTTAGAACGCGTACAAACAGAGTCCATGCAGTTGATTGTGGATGCAATAAAAAGTATCTTTATTAATGGCTTTAGCAAACAGGATCGCGAACTTCCAGTGGACTTTCCTTGTCCACATATAAATAAAGCCATAACCTTTAGCCATATACCATAATAACTTATAGACCGCATACAACTAAAATTCTCCTCCAAGCTACTCTGTTGTGCGGTCAAAAACTGTGTGCTTCCTAATCACCAACGCACACACCTGTGGCTCAGGGGATCTAATTATACACAGTACCACCCAGTGAACAAAAACATTACTACCCCCAAAATGGCTCCTACACACCGGCCCCTTAATTGAATATGTTATTTTAACATAACAATTACAAATTCATACAAAAAGGAGCCATACATACCAAGTAAAATTTTGTACCAATGTATGAAATGTATGACAAAAACACTTGTCGAATACCATATTTTATTCTACTTCTAA
>JAQIUQ010006401.1:0-68440 GCA_030378365.1 Hybognathus amarus
GAACTTACCACCCAGCTCATCAGTCTACAAGAAGTTCCATTTTTACGCATAGTAATATCTCTGGACCATGCTCTACGGAAGCTATAACAAAGTCCTGGAGGTATGCCCTCCCATTGGCCGCCCACTGCTGGTAAAATCGCTCTCTGGGAGCTTTTTCAGACTAACAGTACCAGGTTCCCATCAAATGAATGGGCAGAGGTAAGAATCTAGTTCACCGGTCACGGGCATAAAAACTGCATGTATACACAACACAGAACATTATGACAAAAAATGCTGAAAAGTTTGATGACTCTGCCCAAATAAGAATTCAGCCTTTTAGCAGGCTATACCTTCACAATGTACGCATGAGCAAAAGGGTCTGCCGCCTCCACTGTCGCAAAACATCAAAATGTGCGCGTGCATCAGCTGGAAACCAGACGAGAGCTCTAAAACGTTTCTCGGCTCTGACCTGTTTAAAGCAGTACGATTGGCTGTTCCAGCGGCAAGGGAGGGCACATGTGCATACAACAAACGCCATCTTTCTGGTGTTACGGTGCTTTCCCTCCAGCAGTTGTATTGAGGATCTTCAGGAAGTCGGTATGCTCATAGCAAATTTGTGCCCCTGGTGCATAGAGACACTCACCACTGGGTGGTAGGGTACTCTAACCTTGCCTCATCCCATCCAGGGGACAACTAGCCAGTGTCAAAGGGGCAGATGTAGTAAATCTGCACCAAGTGCAGACACAGCCTCCGACGGCAGGTTGGAGCACCTGGTACTCGGAGCGTCAATTAAGGCCATTGGCAGTATTTTCCGATTTATAACAGGGTAACAAGTAAAAATGTCCCCTCTGGGTAATGTCTTTTCATTGAACACATCGAACAAATGCTAAAATCATTTGAACCTTGTTTCTTTTCAATGGTAAGATATCGCCATTATTTTCAAATATATATGCAAACTAGCTGCATATTGATCAATTACACATAGTTGGATCAGAATGTCTTGAAACATAAAATGACAGTAAAACTTGCAATAATCTTCTTCCTCCCCACGCATGCTAGTAATCGACTGGCAGTTTCATGTCATCGTAAGCTAACATCTTTAACCCTATTCACCTTAAAGATGAATCTACTGAAATCTGAAGAAGGGGTGAAATAACAGATGTATTTTAACATCATTCTCCATAGCGACATACACTTTCAACTGGATAGTCTGGTCAAAGGGATAAGTGGCTACATTGAAAGTGTTGTTCCCTTTTGCAGTCATCTTCCGAAGCGTGACCAGAAGTGATCAATGAGTGGACTTCTGCATAGCAAAGCCAACCTCTTCTGACAATTTAGCACCGAGCCAGGTGGCATGCGAATGCCTGGGCTGTGCGGTATTGACATAATTTATGTCGTGCTAACCGCACGCCACCATGTGAACGCAACCTGCAGTATGTTTTCCGCTTCTGAGCAAAGAGCGTTCTTCACTCCACAAGCCATTTATCACTGTCTAAGCCTTCCAGACAAGCGGCCTCTCCAGCTGGTGGACGGCGCAACCCAGCCAGTTTGCATCGCCTGCGAATTCTGGGCAGTGGTCTGCTCACTTCGCCCTTCTCCTGGTTTCTTGCGCTGAAGCTGCAAAGACGCACTTCCCCCCTAATAGATTATGGTGCACATCTTTTAAGACTACTCCTTTATCTTCTGGATGTGGTCGTCTCTCCCTGCCCATGGGCCATCACCTTGGCTTTGATGTCTGGGTCTTCCGCCATGTGTAAAACAGCTCTGGTGGATGAGTCATGTTCCCTTTCTGCTTAACACGACCATCTCAACACTGAAAACATTCAGACTCAATGCACCACTGTGACAAGCTCCGCCTCCGCTACCCAATCCTGCTCCCAACCGGGAGCCTTTGACCACGGCCAGGTGATCTGTCCGGCCACAGTGCTGCATCACACCTCACGCCAGTTCCCTCGGGCCACACCCACCGCAACAGTGTCTCAGCCAGCGGGCGCTGGAGCCTCATTCAGACGTTTGCTCCTTCTGCCACACCCTCTGCTCCCGCTCGGCCGCTCCAGCTAGGAATGTGATGTCCACCACAGCATCAGAAGGCGGGCTCCACTCTCGGAGGAGGATACGCGGCGTCTGCTGCCTCTGCGGGAGCGCCGGCGCCGCCTGTGTCTCCCCCACCTCCAGAACGACTCATGCTTCTCGGGCCGTTCCCAGATCGGGTTGTAGTGCATCCTCCGCCCATCCGATCACTCGGATGGATGAGTGGTTCCTGGGTAATGCTGCTGAAGGCCACAGCCACCCACAGCCACCTTCTCAGTTGCATGTGTCTGTAACTGACGAAAGACATGCAGGTCTCTGACTGTCCTGTGTCCGCCCTCCAGTCCCCCGCTCCCCTCGCGGTACGCCCGCGGGCCTGCCCGTGAAGCACTACGGGGGATGCCTCGGTGGAGCGCTCTGTTTGCGATGCAGGCGCGTGCTTCCGCAGAAGTGCGCCTTCCCGGGAGGCTCCAGGCTGCCATCCAAAAGCCTGTAGGCTCCTCCTGTCGCCCATGACGCGCACCTATAGTGCGGCGGCACAGGCAGATGCCGCCCTGCTACATGTCACTAGCAGGTGAAATTCTCCAAGCCAAACCTGCCCAGAGACATGCACGAGGGCGGGACTGACCAGGAACGCTCACGACCACGAGCGGCCACTGACCGAGCTCTCCGGGCGGGCTCAAGGTGGCCGCTGCGCTCCTGGGTTAGTGTGATGGCCATGAAGTGTGGTCTCAGGTGCAGTTGTCACCTCTGGCTGAACCTGGCGGGGAAGTGCGGACGGCCGAGCCGCACCGTCCTGCTCAACGCCCGCTGTTCCCAGTAGCTGGCTTCGTGCGGTGCGGCTCAGGATCGACCCAGCAACTCTCCACGCCCAGAGCAGACGGAGGCGTCAAACACTTCCTGCCTGCTCGACGGCCAGCTGCCCTCACCCAGCGTCTGGCATTCAGCCGCCTCAGCCTGCTGCGCGTCACCCAGGACGCCCGCCTGTTGCCCTCCTGCCGGGCACGCCGGCCAGCAGGCAGCCTCACCCCAGGCGCGCGTCGAGGTGACCGCAGAGGAGCTGCCACAGCCCCCCTCAGGTCCCGCGCCCCCGTGAGCGCCAGGCTGAGCGTGTCCCAACACGGGTGCCCCAGTGATGCGTCGAGAGCCTTTCACAGGAGGATGAACAGGCCCCCTCGTCCTCGAACAGGCGGTAGACCTTTTAATCTCCACCTGCCTACCCACCCACGGGTGGGCAGCACCCTGAGTTGGCTTAAGAAGACTTGACATCATCATCAGCATAGACTGGAATGAGTGCCGCTTCATGCTGAGGGCCATTGCCCCACCCATCTCTGTCTGAGGCCGGAAGGGAGCAGGTGTCGCCCTCCCACCACGCACCTCCAACCCCCCCATCGTCATACCTCCGCAGAACATACCCCGTGGGGAACCCTGGTCCTCCTGGTTTTTTATGTCAGGGTAGCAATAGCTCGACTACGCACCCTCGGGGAAAGAAACCCCTGTGCGAACTACCTGTCATGCTTGCCTGCTTCCAGGGGACATCTGCTATTTTGCATTACCCGCCCTGATCAGTTCCTAGGAGCCTGGCCAGAGTTTCCCGGCCTGTCCGCTGGGTCATTAAAACGATCAATATTTGGCTATGCCATTCAGTTCTCGGCATTACGCCCTCCCGCTTCAGGGAGTTCGTCTTTTACCTTGGTCGGTGGACAACCGCCCGGTCATGAGCGGAGATTGTTGACCCTGCTGCGAGAAGTGTATCGAGACGGTCCTCCTCCAGCCGAGATGAGGTTCTACAGCTTCTACAGCCCACTTCATCATCCCCAGAAAGACCGGTGGACTCACGACTCCACTCCTGCATCTGCCCTTGCGACCTCACCGCACCTTCCATCGACGCCACACTACTCACGGCCAAACGCATCTTTTCGAATTGCATCGTGCATATATTTGAATTTGCAGCACCGACCCTAAGGACGCGCATTTTTCACGTCTCCATTTTGCTTCGACACGTACTCGGCCTTCTGGTCTTGCTTTTGAAGGCTCAGGCATATCAGACGCGGACTCTCGCCATTCGGACTAACGTCCCCTTTGCCTCACGAGATTTGCCACAGCTGCTGTTCCCCCTTTCGCGAACACGGGTTTGCATTCCCTGACTACTTCGAGCGATTGGCCACTCCTAGCACACTCTCCAGATTGGCTTTGCGAACACAGACCTGTTTGCCTTGCACCTAGCCGCTGTAACTTCGGGTTACCGGGAGAAGAGAAAACTTTACCCCGTGCAGAGGATCTCCGGCACTGGGACAGAGACTCTGGGTCCCATGTCCGCTGCAGTTACGAACCAACGCTGCACATCTACTGTCTGACTGCTGTCGACAGTTCGGGAGCAAGTGCGGTCCCACCTAAACTTTTTCCATAGAACTCCTGGGCATATGCATTGGCAGCTTGCGGCAACGCCGCTCGGATGCTGCATGAGACCGTCAGCTGTGGCTTTGTTCAGTTCCAGAGCTGGGCATGGCATCGCGGCTCCGCTCGAGTTTTCAGTGACCTCAGCGTGCTGCCGAACTAGTGTCTTCCCGCTGGTTCAAACCTCAGCTTCTTACGGACTGGGTTCCGCTTCAGCGAGTTCAGGCATCTTGTTGTCTCCACGGATGCGCTGACCATGGGTCTGGGTGCCATGTGCATGGGCACCAGCCGCGGGTCGTGGACAGAACCACGCGCCTCATGTACATCAATTGCCTCCAGCTGCCTGGCAGGTTGCGCCCTGCACCGCTTCGAGTATATGCCAGGGCGACATCACTTGTCGGCCGACGAGTGTCACGGGTCCCCCACCGGCGATGGAGACGCCCATCCCCCACACGTCCAGCCACCCGGATCACTCCGGTAACACCACAGACACCTACCGTCTCCTTGGCAGTCACTGATTCCCCATGCGTTGTAGTTCATCTGTTTGAGGGCACGCTTCGGACAGATGCACGGGCCGCACACAAGTGCCGCTGGGCCTAACACGCAGATGCGTCTCCCTCAGTGAGCCTGTACGGGTGTTGGTGTAGATCAAGGAGGACGAGGAGCAGGTTCTGCCTGTAGCCCCTTGGTTGGCCCACCAGACGTGAAGTTCTCCGAACCATGCCCCCTCGCGACAGCACCCGCCCCCGGCCTATCCCTCTGAGACAACAGCCACCCACCCAGACGGGATCTCACCTGCACCTCCCGCCCGACCCTTGGAGGCTGGCACGTGTGGCTCCTGGACGTACCAAGCGACCGCTGCCACCTGCGGTGCGGCAACCATCACTTCCGCTAGGGCGTCACCTACCAGACGCCTCACCCAGCGTCCCTGAGTGAACCCTGTCGTCAGTGGTGCTCCGCGGAGAATACCTCCGCATATGCCCCACCTCAGTGTTCGTGTCTGTCTGGCAGGAAGGGTCTAAGCGTAGGAGGCGCGTGTCACTTGGAGAGTAATCTACGTCGCGGCCATTTGCGCTCTCATGTTGCAGTAGCATTGGCAAGTCCATCGGCAAGCACGACCTGGTCATTAGGTTCCTTAGGGGAGTCAAGGCGATGAAATCCGCCTCGCCTTCCCCGACCCCTGCACCTCCGTAGTTGAGTGCTCTGCAGAGGCCTCCCTTTGAGCCTTTGGGATCAGTAGAGTTAAGTTTCTGTCATGAAAGACGGGAAATCTGTTGGATTGGCCTCCATCAAGAGGGAGGACCTGTAGGACATTTGCTCACAAAGTTGTGCCTGGAGTTGGGCCGGGAGCCATTCTCACGTCACCGAACCCGGCCGGGACACGTGCCCAGACCCCACCACTCCTTCCGGGATCAGGTGGTGAACTGCAGCGCTGCCCTGGATGTGCAGACGTGCTTTGGTATCTGCTTGTCCACACGTGCACTCCGCACCACGTCTGCAGACACAGAACAAACGCGGGGTCTCCAGGAACCTTAGAACAGCCCTTCGTCTGTCATGGGGGAGCCTAAGAAGGAAGTGGGGTGCCTCTCAAAGCAACGGCTGTCTCACTGAATAGTGACGCCTTTGTTTCACCTTACCAGCAGCAGGTCCATGCCCGTGCCTTAGGCTGACACACAGCCCACTCCATGAGGAGTTTGGCTTCCTTGGGCTGAGCGCATGGCGCCCGCTGAACAGACATCTGTAGCTGAAAGGCTGGGTGACACGCCCAACACCTTCGCCAGATCATACCCTGCGCAGCTCAGCCGTGCCCCCTCACGCACCCGCTTCCGTCAGAGTTACCTGCTTAGTGTCGGCTCGTCTCCCACTTCACCCTCCGACTTGGGATAAGCTCCACATCCGAGTCGCCACCCTCCCGCGAAAGCCCCCAACCCTTCAGCACTGCATGATGCGGGCACCATGGCGCTGTGATGGTGCCGGCCAGGCTGCATCCATCTGGCACGGTGTCCCTACGGTAACTGCCTCATGCGTACTATCCCACTGTGAGCCTCTACATGAGCATGTGTTTCTGTCCCTTGGCAAGCCATCTGCCTCCCCTGGAGCTAAGTTCTCTGCCACCTGTGGTTTGGCGCTCCAGCGATCTCCATGTGTAGCCCCTTTTCGACCACATGTGTCCTCCTTCGAATAGGCATTGGTAGCATGTTCCACCCGGGATATGCTTCCCAGTGTACCTTGGTATTCCTGTGTTAAAAAGAAGGGAACACCTGGTTATTATATTATTTTTCAGGGAGTCCAGTCTTTCGCAGGGCACTGGAAGACAGCTTGAAGATGGCGTGATGGCACAGATCCCCATTCTCCGTAACTTCTGACGTAACTCGAAGTGACTACGAAGGAGGCGTCTCGGGTTACTAGTGTAACCCTCGTTCCTGAGTAGGGGAACCGGAGGCGTGCCGTCTCCTTGCCACTTCTGCTGTACCGCTGGTGTAGACGCCGAGTTCAGTCTTGGCTCCTCAGCGAGACATACTGCGGTCTGCGTTCACTTCCTCCCTTTATACCCACATGGTGGCGGCGAGTTACGCCATGCAAATTCCGCAGCCCAAGGCATTTCGCATGCCATTGGCTCGCTGTTAAATACTCGAAGAGGATTGGCTTTGCTATGCGAACCCCATCTCCGTCAGCTTCTGACAGTACGTCTGCTTCCTACTCAGGAACGAGGGTTACACTAGGTAACCGAGACGTTTTTGCTGCACGGCACCGCCATGTTGGCATTTCAACATTCAGCTACGTCACTGGCATGGTAAACCACTCCGTTGCCTACCAGCACCAGCAGAGCAGCCGTAGCTTGTAAACAGTCTGAGGCTAGCTGACATGGCTGAGAAAACAGATTTTTTAGCTGACACACTATTTAGAGATGTACTTTCGATCAATGAGTACATGAAACATCTGACAATGTCTGCATCAAATGTTTTGTTTACACAAGTTACAAGTTCAACGCATCCTGTAAACGTTACTCAAGTCCATGATATTCGGCTGAGGGGAAAAGATCCTGATGTATAATTCACTGTAAAGGATGGGATTCTCCTTCCTAAATGCACCCTCGCCCATGTGAACTGCCAGTACGCTGTTAATCTAAACAGTCTGAGAAAAAGTATAACAGTTAGCCCAGCCTAGTCACCTATTCGTAAAATACCCTGCTACTGATGGCGCTCGCGTCTCAGCTCGGACATCCATTAGAGATAGCATAGTCTCCTCCAACACGTTTCTCTCACCGAACAGCATCCGAACATGAATGCATGGTGATGCATTTTCGCAGGTCAATAAATTTTCCATGTTGACCTCTCTGCAACAGATTCGAATTCCGGTGCGGTGTCCGTGCTCCACAGCGCTCGCGCCCACAGTCACTTCCCCAAGCGAACCTGTGTGCTGTAAGTGAAGCCTGAAACTGATCGTCCTCCATGTGTGGTACAGTCAGATACTACCGGCCTGTCCCTCACGGGCTCAAATGCGTAATCCTGCCATTAAAAGTGCTCATTTTTGTCTTTGTGTGTATAGGACATGCAGCTGTTGCTACTGGAGCTCCGACTCGTCCTACCATGACAGTGACGTCACCCAATCGCCAGCGCTAACAAGCGCAATTTTGCATTGCTACAAAAAGCTATATTCATATTTTTTATTAAAAAGTGTAATTTAATTGTCATTAAAACAACAGTTTTCAACAACGACTTTTTTCAGTTCAGTTCATCTTTAAAGAGCCAATTAGCGAGCCATTTCTGAATTTGAAGGTCAAAATGTCATAAATCAATAAATCTACATAATTTATTAATTTCTTGACCCAAGATAGCAATAGTGGGCAATAGTCCTCTGTCCTAATCCAGCCTGTAGAAGTAACAGCTTCATCCGAGGTCTTCAGGGTCCTTTCAACGCTTTGGCGTTGAACGCTTGGAAAAACTAGACTGCACGTTGACCTGGCAGGGCCTTTTTTCAGGAGTAGGAATAAAGCCTTTTTCATCCTTGAACAGACCAGGGAATGCTCTGAGAGGAAAAACTGATATGTAAATGTTGTAATATTCTTGAAGCACAATACCATAGGGCTCATCTACGTAAACTGCCCATTGCAGGAGTTATAACTTATAAAATGTTTAGGATGTTATGCTTGAACCTTATGCCTAAGGTTTTCTTTATGCTACTCTAGAGATTGCTGATATTTTTGCTAAGTATTTTAACATAATGTCATATCATCTTAATGCTATGTCTTTAAATTATGTTATTATTATTATTATCTTTTGTCTACCAATACTTTGTTAGCACATATTTAAAATGTCAGACAGAATAGAGAATTTTAAGAGTTTAAATTATTATAATGTGAACAAAAAAATGTGATTATTTGATAGATCCAAACCTGGCCATACTCTGGTCCACTGAATTTCCTGCTCGCAACAACACTGAAGGTTTTCGCTGTGGTCTCATTGCAGATGGTACCCTGCAATGAAAAGGGTTTTGCCTGCCCTGTTATCGATGCTGCCTGCTGTGTACCTGATCTCTCGTGAACCTGCCCTTCATCTGTTGAAACCATTTAACACTGTATACAAAACTGAAGCCTTTGTGTTATACTGCTAAAGCAATATTAATGGCCAATGGTAATCATTACATTCCAATGTAAGACAGGTGAGGTTTGCAATGTTTAATTCAATGAAATGCCACACAACACAATTAACTTACCCATCCGCTAATGGTGGACTCACTAGTTAGGGCACTGCGTACAAGGGACACAACATGCCTGAAAGCATTCTGCACACTGTAAAAAATTCCAGTATTTTTTACGGAATAATGCTGGCAACTTTGGTTGCCAGAACCTTTCTGGGTAACACTTTATAATAACTACACGCTAATAATCATTAGTTAAGACTGAGTAAACAGTTAATTAATCATTCATAAAGCATGAATAGACATTAATAAACAGTTTATAAAAAACAGCTATAAATACTTTCTTCTTGATTTAAAAGCATATCTATAATTTGTTTAATACTTGTATTTTCATCATTTATAAACAATCAATTTAACATTTCTAAATGAAGAATTGCATTTTTTATAAACCAGTTATTTAAGAGTTGTCAGTGGTTCATAAGATTACTTAGAACGTGTAAGTAAATGATTAAAAAACCATTTAAATTTACATTCATACATCTTATCATTCAGACATATAGTGATGGTTACTTAGTGTGTTAATAAATGCTTTATTAACATGTATTTATGCTGTAATTCATGATAATTCATGACAATCCTGACTGTGTTAGATGGAACAGAACACTGCCGAGGATCATGAGCACCTGATGCTCAAACCGTGTATCAGCATGATCATGCACCAACACACACAGCAAGACTTGTGACAGAAGGGTTTGATGAAGATGAAAGTGACGTTGAACATCTCCCATGGTCTGCACAGTCACCAGATCTGAATATTATTGAGGTGTTTTGGACGTTGAGTCAGAAAACGTTTTCCTCCAACAGCATCATATAATGACCTGGACACTGTTCTGGAGGAGGAACGGCTCATAATCCCTCTGGTCACTGTGAAGGACTTCTATCTGTCATTCCCAAGATGAACTGATGCTGTATTTGGATGCAAAATGAGGCCCTCACCATACTAACAAATTGTTGGAAAACCAGGTGTTTCAGTTTCATTGTCCAACCCCTGTACATTTACTTACACTTTCTAAGTGATCTTATTAATGACTGACAACTCTTAAATAACTGGTTTGTAAATAATGCTATACTTAATTTAGAAAATATTAATTGATCATTAACAAAGTATGAAAATACAATTATTAAACGCATTATAAGATCAAGGAAAAAAGCATTTATAGCTGTATTTATAAACTGCTTATTAATGTCTATTAATGCTTAATAAATGATGAATTATCTGTGTACTTATGCTTAACAAATGATTAATAGCATTATAAAGTGTTACCAGAATTCCTAACAGGTATGTTTTGTCTTCCTTAGATGCAGCAGTGCTATTTCATACATGTATGCAGTTTTATAAAAGATAGTTACCATTTTCTTAACTTACTTCAGTTCTTTTAAAATTTTCGAGGGAGGGAATTCTGGGAAAAATCTTAAGTATTCCATTACAGAATTTCAGAATTACAATTTCAGGTTTGTTTATTAGTATATTCTATTCTGAAGTTTTTCATTTAATGCCTTTTTGCCGATTCATGAACTTTGTTGTTGTACTTTAGGACAGTTGGTGAAATAATGGCTGTGAGCATTACACAGGATGCCCTCCACCTAACTTTTTCATGGAGTGGATGTACAATTTCATCTCTTCTGGAGAGATCAATAACGATCAGCTGTCAAAAGCTGATGTAACAGATGCAGACCTGATAGATCTTATTGCTAAGGTTTTCTAATACTCTATTCAACTCTACAACCTAAATTATGAATTAACACATTTGTGTATATTTTGGCGATAGTCAAACCAAATTACACATTAAAGTATTGGTTTTATTTCTTTAGATTGAGACCGCAGACACTACAGCCTTGCTTGACCATTTTGAAGGAATTGTAGCATGTGGGTACACTGGACCTCTAAACGTGTGAATAGAAAGGAGGACATTGTCAGGTGGTAATATACTGTATGCTATATACTGTTTGGTGACTCTCTTTTAATCTGGCTCTTCAACTTTTTTCTTCTGAATCCTCCCATTAGGGTTATATGTTTGTAACCTTATAATAAACATAGACCTACTTTCCCTGCTTTTTACAGGGTTTCCATGGTACTGTATTTTAAATTTAATTTAATTTCATGAATTTCAAAAGTGTAATTTCCAGACATAAAAAAGTAACAATTTCTATAATCAATGTAACATTTCCAAGCTTGCCAACTAGAAATACCTGTGGGTGATGTCTGTAAAAATCTTTTTTTAGAAAGGCTTTTCCAATCTGATGGAGATTCAGTAAAAGTATAAACCCAGTTTTTACTTTTTTACTTCATTTAACCCATGTGCATCCTTATAGACATTTTTGTCTTTTTCAGTATTTTCAGTAAAGCAGCAGAGGGAACCAAGAATTGTGAACCACTTGCAGGACTTCATTCAAAGCCTTGAAGACGAAGGTAATATTTTTAAATACTCTGAATTATATTTAAATTACATCAGTTTGAATATGTTTCCCTCAGTCAATATTATTTAAAAAATTTACCGAATGACACTTAATGACAACAGTCATAAACATTCATAAAGACTCCTTCATGTTCATGACAGGTGTTATGTCATGTTTATGACAGGGTTCATGTCAGTCTTGCACAACCCTTCAAATAAAAGTGTTACCAACATGATGACATATCTTCAAAAAAGAAAAAAAAAAAAAAAAAACTAAAGGCGACCTAGATGTAAAGACACATAGATGTAAAGACACATTTCTGAATTTGGAGGTTGTATTCATTCATGCAGTGTACTGCATTTTACCTTGAGAAGCCAGAACCCATTTTGCATTTAATAAAAAAATATAATGAACCACTAAAAAATGGCATAACAGTAATACACAGGATGATAACAAAAAGCTTAGACAACAACCCTTGTTTACTGATTTAAACACAGTAATATTTACAACCATTTAATGGACACTTTCAACATTTCTGAGGTTCTCAGAACCAATATAATTTTGGTTGGGTAAACATAGAGTGGTGAACTATTACTGTATTTGCATTTCCTATTTTGCTCCTGAATTCCTTCAAATATTTGAAAGAAAATAACACAAATCATAGTTTTATAAATATAAAATTTATAAACATTTCTGATACATTTACAATGCAAATAACTGTGGAAATGTGCCTTTACAGTCTGTAAATATCTCTTAACAACACAAGAATGCAATCACTAGTACCCCTAAGACTAGTGTAAGTAACTAAGAATATATTCTATATTAACAATGCATTAAAGGTGCCCTAGAATGTTTTTTTTATTATTTTATAATGTTTCCTGGGTTGCCCTTATAATGTTGGTATGTTTTTTAGATCAAAAATAGTCATCATTTAGAAATAAAAGGCATTTTTCCTAGCCTGATATTAGCCTCTGCTTTGAACACTCTGTTTGAAGGGGCGTGTCTACTGTGTGTAACCGGCCTCTGCTGTGATTGGCTGACATGTTTGCATATATAATAGCTATGTAGTACATGTGAAAACTTTTTCTTAGAATAATTTCACTACAGCTATTATACGTTTTTACTATAACAGCTATTGAGAATTAAACGAAACGTGAGATGTTTTGAAGTATTTAAGATCTAAAATGATCTAAAACATAAAATGTTGCTGTGATGAGCATTGAGCAAGCAGAGGACAGTCTGTCGATCACGAGGATGAAGATATTATCATTGCAGCGCAGTTTCTGCCTTCTCTGCTTTCACTAATGCAGACACAATCATGTATTTATACAGTAAGTTGTGCAGTGTAACGTGCGTCATTAAATTCTTAACGAGTTTGGCAAGTGTCCAGATAAACTCGCGCTGTGTGGAAAGATTGTTCTTGTATCGCTTATTGTATATAATTTATTCACAATTTAAATACTTTTTTCATCCTACTGAAAAGAAACGATGTGAAGTTGATATTTTAGTCACTGGCTTACTGATGCATAAACAGTATTGAACGATTTTGAGTGAAAGATTAACGTTACCTGACTGAACTTGAACAACACATCAGCTCGATCAGAGGCCAGCTCTTGGCAAGTTGAGGGAACAGTCGTCTGGTGAAATATCCAGAGAAAATAAATTAACCCATTGTTTCTTCAGAGGCTGGGATGAAGGAACTAAAAAATACTTTTGTGTTCATGTATCCGAACACTGAGCAACTGCCATTCGGCTGCGCGGTTCCGCCTGTCATTGAACATGGGCTGGCATATGCAAATGTTTGGAGTCATACATATTAATGATCCCCACTGTTGCGTCACAGTCGGTATTATGTGGAGATTCACCTGTTTTTCAGAGATGTTTTTCAAAAACGAGATTTAAGTAAGAAGGAGAAAACAATGGTGTTTTAGACTCACTGTATGTCATGTCCATGTACTGAATTCTTTTATTTAAAGGGGGGGGGGTTGACTGCCATTTCACTTTTTCATTTTAAATAGTGTGTAATGTTGCTGTTGGTGCATGAACAGTATCTGCAAAGTTGCAGCGCTGAAAGTTCAGTGTAAGCAGAGATATCGTCTTTTAAAAACCAGGAAGTATAATTGCCTACAAAAACGACTCAATTCGGGACTACAGCTAGGTTATGGTATGTCACTAACCTACACATTTGCATCAACCACTCCCTACGGAAAATGCAAAAAAGTGCATGTGCATATTTCAGCTGCTCCAGCCTCCAGCTCGTCAAGTGTGTTGTTCACGCAGCTGTCAGGTCTTCTGTGGTCGGACTTCCCACGGACGCTGTACTTCGTGCAACAATGGATACAATTTATGTTTGATTATGTTCCTGAAAGTGACAATCGTAATTTAGCTCTCTGTGCTGCTTATTCTACGGAAGACAGCTTCCAGAATCTCCACAAGTTCAATGCCGGATTCAATAAGAAACTGTTACTAATAGTAGGGAGGTTAAGCCCAAAAAATAGGCCTTTGACTTCAAGTCATGATGCAAAGGTCTCCTTTGGTATGGAAGTACCTTAGGGTCATACAAATAAATTTATCCTAAGACACAAGTGAGATCACACTTTGTATTAGAAATAAACATGTTTTTTCAAAATGGCCGCCAATGCGCCGAAAATACTCTGAGAGCCCATATCTTTCCTTCTGTTATCGCTATAATGACATATCTTCAAATGTTTTCATTTGTTTTTAGATGTTTTCATCTAGTTTTCATGTATATATGTTTGATGACGTTATTTTCGATTTTAGATCAAGTAACATAAACTTGCCAAACGCTGTTTGAGTATCACATTAGTAGCCAGTCAGTTGCTATTGTTGCCAGTCAGATGCTATTGTGTAAAACAAACATGTATAAAGTTAAAAAATGTAGCAAATTATCATTCAGAAACGTTTAGTAAGAGCCGTGTGTGGTGACGTTCTGTTTGACTCTCTTCATTGCGGCTTTTCTCGGTCTGATTCTGCCTCAAACTGCATACTGCAGTTTGACACATATTTACATCTGGACCGGAGCTCATGGCATACCCGTTTTGCCTGTAAAGGTAATGGGGCGTTAACCTTCCGGACAACGTGAGCGACAGTTTAGCCAATCACAACACACCGGCCCAAACTAACCAATCTGAGCCCAACGCCCATTTCTGAGGGAGTGTTTTCATAGAATCAGGAAGTGAACCGCTCGTTCAGGGGACAGAGGAGAGCGCGGCTGACAATAAAGGTGAAGTTTATGAAAAATAAGACTTTAAAAAGAAAAACCACGAATACATGTTATATTGCACCCATAAACACAATCATGCAAAGAAAAAAAGCAGTCAACCCCCCTTTAACTATGCCAACATAAATTCAATTTCACATTCTAGGGCACCTTTAAATCACACTACACATTTATAAACAACAATAGATAAATTAAATACAAATAAATTATGCGACAAGTGATAACTCACATGCATCTGCTCTGTTGATGAAGCCATGTTCTCAAGTCAAGCGGGTCATCTTATAACAGCGTCCAATCACAACTGATTCCGGAAGCAACCAATGATGTTTAAGGTTCTAAAAACAGTAAGCCCTGCCCTTCGGCAAAAGATAAAAACTGTTCGAGCGAGCAAAATCAGCAGGCGAAGATCAGATCTTGCGCGAGAGCGTGTGGAATAAACATTCGCACGCGTGAGGGCGTGTTGAATGATCATGTGCAGAGGAGATGTCATGAGCGTGCAGGTTATGAATGAGCTCGCGAGTTCCCGTTTCCTTCGCGTGTTGATCTGTGTAGATCTCTCGTGTAGATCTTTCCTCAGCGAGAGTAATTTACCTGCGCGCTCCAGCCTCAGTTGAGTGCTCGGTTCTTTTTGACTTTGATTTGCCGCCATACAGTGAGAGATTCAGTGAGAGATGCAGGTGCAGAGAGAGGTGGAAAAAACTGATTTGCTTTTTACTGGAATGCTTTTGAATGTGAACAGTACGGTACATGTGGAGATACAAGTCCCAACAAGAAATTTAGTGTAAAAACGGGGATTGCTACCCTGACTTCGTCACCATACTCATATCTGAGAATATGAGTCTGAAACCGCTTCATTGGGCTTTGATTATGAGGCGTGTCTAACCGAAACCAGGAAAAAATAAAAAACTCTGCACTCAATTGGATAGTCGGTAGACCTACAACCTATCAGAGCAATGCAGTAAGTCAAATACTTTGCATTTCAAAGCTGTCAACATAACTTACTGTATTTTAGAGAGTAAATAATGAGTGTTGCTTCTTTTACTTGGTCCTTCATGAGTGCGACCAAAGGTGAAACCACAACGACCAAAGGCTTTTCATTACTCCCATCTTCTTAGCAACCGTCAGAGCCAGCTGAATAATGTTACACTTTTCCCGAATCATGTAGGAAGGATGGCAAAGATATCTTTCCAATCGACAAATGCCTTGATTGCAGTTTTCTGTTTGTCTATTAAAATTAATGCGCTGTTCGATTCATTTTACAACAGACGTGATAGCAGAATGCTATACACCTCAATTCTCCAGCTGCAGTCATCTCTGAGAGAAACCAGTTAAGCGCGCGCTCTTCTGATAACATGATGATTACGCTCGCTGAAGATCTCCTGTCCATCATCGTATAAAGCCCGCCCTGGCAATTTCATTGGCCTGAACGTTTTCTTGCCAGATCATAATTACTCCTCAATGGATTTTAATTACAGAACAGACTTTCCGACCAAAAAAAGTTGTGGGCAGAGTTCGGGCTGGTATCCAGGCTAGGGGATTGCATGTTTTGCATGAAAATACCTGTAAAACTGACACATAAAGTCTATGTAGTTTTTGTAATGTCAGCAATAACCATTATTATCTGGTGTACTTAGATTGACTGCATGTACCTTGTGAAGTGAAAACAAGTGTTATTCTTTGACAGAATAATTTCATTTTGAGTCAGATTTCCAGTGATTTGGGAAATTTAGTGTGTAGAGAAAGATGTGTTCTATTTTGAAATGAAGAGTTAGTAAATATTTAACAAAATGTCTTTTTAGAAAGAAAATCATCCATTTGGCCAATTGTGTTTTGTTGGTCGCTGTGTTAAGAGTTTCGAAAAAGTATCTGAAGTATGGGATTAGCGCTGTGTTGGCAATTGAAAAAACTGTAAGATCAACCATCGTAAAAGACTTGAACGCATTGTGTGGCACTTAGCAGGTTTCAATTTATGCTTAGCTGGAACAAAGCTATTTTTCTCACCATTGTGTGACTGTTGCAGTGTTAACTTCTGGGAAGTTGGATGGTGGTCTCAATCATCACGCTTAGCATTGGTGAGGATGCACTCTCGGATGTGCTTGTGAGCACACACCACCATTGTGAAGCGGAACACCTCATTCCATCACACCGCACCACATTCAGATAGAGGGCACAGAGCCTTGTGAAGATGGCCTCCACTACTCGGTTGCAGCTAGGCCACTGTGCAGGACTATGAGCCCCAACAAAACACCTGCAAATTACAGCAGAATACATATTCATTTCAATGTGTGATCCTTACTCTGTTATTTTCTAGTTCCCCCCCCCCCTTTTTCTAATCTGTCTGTTTTGCTTTGTGTTGTCTAGGTGTTTTATTTTTTATATCTGTGCATAGTTGTTTTATTGTTGTTTTATACAAAATGTAAAAAGACAATCAAGAACCCGTGTTTGCTAAATTTAACATACCTTTTGGTGCTCTCCACACCTGGTGCCACAATCTTAGTGGCTCTGAATCATCCCTGTTTTAGGGAGGTTTGGTGACGTGGTGGGTAAATGGTCTTCCTCTTGTCATACTCCCCCAATACCTGCCATAGGGTGATGATCTTGATGCACTCTTCTCCAGTCAAGGCCAGACGGTGGTCTCTGAGACAAACTAAGAACCCTGCCAAGTCCTGCACGGCTCCATACCCCCACTCTATATAGATACTTCGGTATACTCACAGTTATGTGCACCAGGAAAGAGTCCTGGCTTTGAATGACTGAGCAGTGGGCTGGTGACAGGAGAACGGAGGGACCACGGACAATGATGAAATGGAGCAGATGACAGATGTGGATGGTGATGGAGGAACCACAGACAATGATGAAATGGAGCAGGAGACAGATGTGGATGGTGATGGAGGAACCACAGACAATGATGAAATGGAACTGGTGACAGGAGGGGTTGGAGATGATGCTGCAAACACTGATGCTTGTGAAGAGGCAACAGGTGTCCATTCTGTGTCAAAGGTGGGGCACAGTGATGTCCTGAAACTCCTCAAGTTCAGCATAACCTTCATCCACTTCTATACCAACCTCAGTGGTTTTGGCTCTTCAATGGCCAACTTGTAGTCCTACAGAACTTTACCAGTTTGCTGGTAAAGGTATTCCACTCCAATAAGCTCACCTTTAAAATATTAAAACATTAAAAATTAGATAATATACCAGGATATTATATTATAATTCAGAGGTTAAATGGTATGTGTACAATTAAAAAAATGTCACCAAAAACAACAAATAGTTAGCTACCAGTGTACTTTCTTGGCCCAACATAAGGGATGATTTTCTTTCCCATAACCTCCTCTGCAAGAGTATTGACAGCATGACGCAGAAAATGAAGAATGGGGCTGCTGCTCATCAGTTGTTGCTGCCACAGCCCGGTCCTCCATTCCACCTTGCAAGTCCATCCAAAAGATACGCCTGGAAGAAGGTGTCACTTGCCAAGCATACCTGTAAATTCAAAAAGAAAAATAAGACCACACAAAAATGTTATATGGATACTGTTACGAATACAGGGAAACTCAGAAGGATCCATTTGCAGCTTTTTATTAGAATCGTCAAACAGGCAGGGGTCAGGAAACAGCAAAACAGGGATTTCAGAGAGTGAGCACAGAGAGTAGTCAGGTAACAGGCAGAAGATCAGGGCAGGCAGCAGAGAAACAATAATCCAAGGCAATCCAAGTCAAGACAGAGCAGCAAACAGGCAGTAGTGAGATAACAAATCCAGGGTCAGCAAGCAGATCAGCAAGATAGGGAAACCGCTCAGTGATTACAGGCCGTGGCAATGCAATACTTCGCCATGGTCTATTGTTTGAGTGTGGTTTATTTGGAGTGTCTGAATGAGATGCAGGTGAGTGTGGATGAGCTGCAGGTAAAAGTGTAATCAGTCCCAGGTAAACAGCATGATGGGAATTGTAGTTTTGTAAAGTGATAAATCTGATGTGGAGTGCGCTCTGGTGACTCTCTAGGGGCACTCCAGCTGGTGATTGTTACAGATACACAAATAGCTGTTCCCATAATTATTTGAATATATAATTAAATCAAATCTTATATAATAATTCAGTTAAGTCACTTATTTACCTGGGATGAATCTGTTAACGTGCAGGTGAAATGACTGAAGCGAAAGTGGAACCTCTGGCACAGTGGTAGATTGGCAGATGGTGCCCTCCCTTCACTACAGTGCCCGTCTGCATATAGATAGATAATGTACAAAAAGTGACAAAATTGTATGCTGAGATGAAGATGAAGGGAACCATGTTTATTTACTTTGGAAAAGTTAATTGGGGTCATATAGACCCCAGAGATAATATAAGGGTTAATATACAAGGGTAAAAGTACATGGTTACATATTTGACCACTTGCTTGAGCAACTTAAAGGTGCAATGTGTAAAAAAGTTGAGTATCTATTAACAGAAATGCAATATGACATCCATAACTATGTCTTCAGTGGTGTATAAAGAACTTACTAAATAAACTGTAATGTTTTTATTACCTTAGAATGAGACATTTATATCTCCATAACCACGGGAATCCCCTTCTATGAAGGTCGCCATATTGTGACATCATCTTTCTACCGTAGCCTTCCAGAAAGCTGGAAGCTAGCCATAAACTACGCGAGTAGTGACCTTTCCCTTGTGAGTGGTGTAAAATATGTAGTTGGGATTGTTTCATGTAACTTAGTTCTCCCTCCCTGTGTTATGGGTTTGTTATGTGGGGATAAATGTGCTGTTACGTCGTGAGACAGCTGATTAGTACTTATGTCAGACATTGACCGTAAAACAGTATGTTACTGGAATCACTAGAGGTACTCAACAGGCGGCCCATCGGCATTCATTGTATGGCCCGCATCATGGAAAAGATGAATGCACTTTTTTTGAGCTCAAAGGTTGCACACATATTGCCCTATGTAGGCAGGCTATACCGTGGACGCTTTGGATAATTAGTGATTTATTCATAAAAAAATAATCATCGTCATTGTGATGTGTGTGGAATGTTTAATGGGACTTATATGGGCTGAATAGAGGAATGAATAGAGACTCCGCAACGGCGATTGAAGTGCGCGCTGTCCGAGTGAAGACTGACACAGCGGCAACAAGCGCTCAGCTTCAGCGTCAACGAGTTCACGGCACTCTTGCAAAATCTCCAGTTACTGGCAGTTTAGTTCGGAAAAGGGCACGGCTCGCATAAAAAAATGGTTAATGTGAAAGCTGCTATTGAGCGAATTCTGACTAACTTAAAGTTAGATGTACTGGACTAGTGGGCCTAGTATTAGTAGGAGTAATTATGAATAATGACTTTGTTAAGCCACAGCTTACTTAAAAATAGGACTACTTTAAAAATGGACTAGCAAAAAGACTTGCAAGACTTACCTAGCAAGATAGGTAATTCACTGCATTTCTAAATAAAGTAAAAACTGTAAATATTGTCATAAATAAAGTCTTACAATGCACGTTGCATTTGTGGCCCTTCACATTTTATGTGGTTTAAATGTGGCCCCCTTGGCATCTGAACTTGAGTACCCCTGAACCCGTCAATCTTGTAAGAGATTCTAAGTCGATCACGAAGAGTTTTCAAAATCAGAGAAAAAGCCTATTGTGTGTAGTAAATGGTGTCTATGGGATGCGGAGGTGAGCGCGCTGTTACAATCATGTCATTTTTGCCGCGCGCACCCATAGACAGTAAAAGAAATGGACAGAGCGATCTCATTGGAACTCCATTGAGACGATTCGAAGCCGCTTTTGCCGATTTTTTAGCACTTCCGTCCCTGACGCGCAGACTCAAACAGAGCTTGACTACGTAGATTGTGACGAGGGCAAACCATCTGTCTTCTGAGTACTGTGGCATCCGAAACATGCAAGAGGCGGAGAGTGTGAATAGGAGCTGTCCATGAGCTAGGAGAAGGAGACAATTTTGCTAGGTATTCTGATTAATTATTTTGTCATTTTGCCTCCACGTTTCCCGATTGCGCGCAAGCTTCTTCTCCTGTCCATACGGTAATCTCTTTACTGTGCGACAGAGAGTTCGCGTGGTATGACGCAATCGTTAGCCTACTTTCACTAAAACTGCTTCTACAGGGCCATAACATAAGCTACAAGGTCAATGGGAATGCTAACGCAAGTGAAGTTCTGCTACAAGATGGCAACTTCCGCGAGGCTTCAACTTCCGGTCGATGGATTACCCCTTTGCGCGCACCTTTGGACTCATGCGGACGCATCGAGTGTAAACAAGGCTTTAAACTTTGAACTCAGTTCAGTACTGTCCACAGTAACAGCTCATATTAGTCAGCTAAACTTTTACTACCCTGTTAGAAAAAATATATAGCTGCATAGTTTCATGTGGTTCTTCTCCCTTGCTGTATTATAGGTTTGCTACGTGGGGAGAAATGTGCTGCTGGTTACGTTTGTGAGACAATCAGCTGATTACTATTATTATATTAAATTAAATTATATAATAAAACCCTTGATCCTCACCTGACTATGGCTTTGTAAACTATACAGCTATGGAAAAAATTAAGAGACCACTGCCAAATCAGCAGTGGTCTCTTAATTTTTTCCATAGCTGTATATATATATATATATATATATATATATATATATATATATATATGTATATATATATATATATATAAACATTTGGGATATTTCACCAAAAAATTCAAATTCTGCCATGACTTTCATTCTTGGAAAAAATTAAGAGACCACTGCTGATTTGGCAGTGGTCTCTTAATTTTTTCCATAGCTGTATATCCAAACATAGAATACATAGAATAAGCATATATCCATGATGTGGTTTATAATGGACTGTGGTACAGAAACAGTGTGGCAATGTTACACACTCTTGGCTTACTCTGGCTATTCTCTTGCTCTCTCAGCCGACGAGATGTTTGTCCCGTTTTAGCAACTGTAGCTTCTTCGAAAGGGAGGGGTGAGCAGTGGACTGAGCCCTTAGTGCAAACTCGCAACCGAAACCGTTGGATGTCGCTGAAAATCCCACACTGCACCTTTAATATATATAAGTAATGCATGGAATAATTGGCTTACGTTGTTGAAATAGTGAGTATGTGTTAAAATAAAAATAGTTAGTACCAGGGTGTTTGTGTGGTACAGCCACTGGATCAGTTACGCACTGCAAACGCAGCATATAAAGCACTATAGCGCATCCTGCTTCTGTACCCGCACACGCATTGCACACAGATTATGTGTGAAACCTGTGGTAAAATGATGAAAACAGACTTTTCTGTGGGGAGGTGGCTGAAAGTTTAGCCTATAGCCTATAAGCTAGCCTCTCCTGCGCTGGCTCAACTTCCCTTCACGTTTTCTGACAGTTGGTAACTTATTGCATAAAAACTAACTCCAGGGTTCTTATTGCTGTTGTTAGAACAGCCGTGTATTACACAACACACCATTAAAAAAAATAAAAAAAAATAAACAGTGATAATACCATGGATAATACCGACACTACCTCGCTTGTCAGTTGACAGACTGACAGTTGCCGTGTTTTCTATGTCAACAATATGGCCGCCGTAAACATTGATGACAGCAGATCGAATAACATCTATAACAATTGAATTAGCTATTTTTATTTATTTAACTCAAACTTTATTTATTTAAAATGTAACTTTATTTATGTCCTATAATGACACATTGGCTGATGCATCACCATTATCCTGCACATGCTAAACTTATATCTAAATATGTTACAGTACCTACTTATTAGATAATATAACTTATTCAAAATTCATGTTTCAGTTATCTATCACTAAGTGTCAGAAGGCACGATGTAAATGTCACACTTCCCCGTTAAACACTTAAGAAGATATGTTCATATTAGGCTATAATCTAAAATGCTGAATTTTTATTATAGTTCCTAAAATAATTTGATAGATATTCATCAATAATAGATAGTCTACAAAATAAATAAATAGATAGTCATTAAAATTATGAAGTTGTTGGTTTTTTTTGCATCTGGACTATAGTAAATAATAAGCTACTAGTAAAAAGGCTATCTAAAATACCTCTATTAGACTACTTAATAGACTAGAAACTAAAATAGGCAGTTGGCCTGACTAATAAAATGTGCAATACATAAGTGACGACTGACAACATTTACACTAACTAATGTTTATGTGTGATCATCCTTAGGGCGAATGTCTAGCATCACCTCCAACATAATACGGTTACTATCTATGGTTACAACAGCGAAAGTCTAATATGGTCTCAGCGCTCAGGATTCATAAATTTTGGGGCATCTCGCCCGGGGGACAAGGTTACGTCCTGCGTCACATGCTCTCATGCGAGTTCTCGTTGAACCAGGTCAGCGCGCACCATCAGCGTATACAGGCAGGCACAGAACTAGCTAAGCGAACCTAGGTCTTAGGCAGGTTTGTTTATCGTTACCTGAGTATTGTGGACTATTTTGAAAAACAGTTGGATATCGGGACCTATGTTGTAAGTGAAGTGTAGATGTTTGTCTCTAGTCCAGCTAATGATGACATCTTTACTCCAAGTTTGTTGTTCCAATGCGTTGCAAGTCCTTTGTTCAAGTTCATCTAATCTTTTCATCTCTCAAATTTACTGTTTCTCTTAAATTACGTATCTCCTCCATAAGGGCCAAGACGTTTTGTTGTTGAGTAGCAACTTTGCTGATGTCATCTGCCATAGACTTTAAAGATGCCTTAAAGATGACTTTAAAGTCCCTTTATATGGACTTTAAAGATGCCTTTATTCTCTTGTGCACATTGTGACCGTGTTCTCGAGCAGCATAACAAATCTACTCTGATATTTGGATTTTTTTGAGAACAAATCAGTGCACGGAGTTAATGAGCAACAAGAAAGCCGCCGAGATGGAAGAAATAAAGGCATCTTTAAAGTCTACTGGCAGATGAGATCAGCAAAGTTGCTACTCAACTACAAACATCTTGGCCCTTATGGAGGAGATATGTAATCTAAGAGAAACAGTAAATTTGAGAGATAAAAAATATTGATGAACTTTAAACAAAGGATTGACGCATTGGAACGAACAAAGCTGGAGTAAAGATGTCATCATTACTGGACTAGAGAACAAAACACCGTAGCTATGCCAGAGCAGCAGCTGGAGCAAATGAAGGTGAGGATGCTCCTCTAGAAGAATTGCAGACATTGGAACAACAGGTTGTGCTGTACCCAAGCAGTAAACATATCAATCTGGATGATAGTAACACTCTAGCTGCCATGTAATCCCAAACAAGAATCGGTAAAGAGAAGCCATCCATAGTGGTACTACAGTTAGTTTCACAAAAGCACAAGATTGAGTTACTGCGACAGACCATGAAAAAATTAAAAGGTACCGGAGTCTACATAAGCGAGCATTTGACAAAAAGAAAAATGCCGAAATAGCTAAATGGAGCCGTATACTCAGGAAGCAAGACAAAATACAAGTAACATGGACAAAGGAATGGGAAGGTGTACATCGGACCAAAGGGAGAAGATCAAAACAGGCCAACCATAATAAGAACATTGCAAGAATTGGACAGTTACAAGTGATGGTCCATTGCAGCAGGATAAAGGACTCTGTATCGCAATGGAGGAACTTGTGAAGAAGTTGAGGAATATAACTATAGATGATACGTCTGACCGGGATGAACTTAAGAGGTATGGTTTCGAAAATGAAATTGATCCAGGATATGCATTACTACAACAATCTTGACATTAATTGTAATTATTTTATGGAACAAGAATTTAACAAGAGTGTGGAATTGTATGGTGCCCTGTCCGTCATACATTTCAACAGTAGAAGTCTATGTAAAAACGTTTCCGCTATCAAAGAATTTCTTAAGTCCTTTAGAAAATCTACTATAAATAGCAATTTCAGAGACTTGGCTTGATGATGGAAAAGTGGATGAGGTGGGTCTAAAGGGATACGAAGTTGTATAATATCAACAGGAATAATAAAAAGGGCGGAGGAGTGGCTTTGTATATAAATCAATCATTAAGAAGTAAAATTGTAAAAAATGTTTCATACAGTTTAGACAATGTTTTGGATTGTGTAACAGTGGAAATTGAAGTGGAACATTCCAGTATAATTATTAGCTGCGTGTACAGACCACCAGGAACATGTTTGTCAATATTTAATGAAAAAATGATAGATTTGTTAAACAATATGACCACTGACAAAGTACAAATAGTGTGTAAATTTCTGATCAAAACTTTAGTTCAGGAAATGTGCTACCAGGATGGTGTGTCCATTAAAACACAGGGTGTGATGGTGTGAGAGAGGACTCAAACGCGAAAGTGACAATAACAGTCTTTTAATGATGCTCAGTCTCAGACCACAGGTAATGAAACCAGGTATAGCAATAATCAGTAACTCAAGTCCCCAGCAATGCTGGTATTAACGTTTAGAACCCAAATCTTCTCCTGTGGTTCTTAGGAAGAGTAGAGCAGGTTGGCCGGTGAAGCCGCGACACAGCCACTCACGGATCGGGTGCAGAGATCGAGCACAGTGCAGGCGAGCTGCTACAAACTCCATGCAGGTGAGATCAACTCACGTGATCAGATGCAGAGACGAGCACAGTGCAGGCGAGCTGCTACAAACTCCATGCAGGTGAGATCAACTCACGGATCAGATGCAGAGACGAGCACAGTGCAGGCGAGCTGCTTCAAACTCTATGCAGGTGAGGTTTCTGGAAGTATATTGAATGGACACAGAATAATACGAGAACTACCATAAGCAACCGACGTACAGGACAGGACAGGACTGGACGTATGCAATGGTGTGTAACATCGAACAAACTGACAACAAGACAGGGAAAGAGAGAGCTAGAAAAAGCCGAGAAGATGAGAAACAGGTGGAGAGAGATGAGCCTAATGAGAGTGATAACACCTGTCGGTGATGAGGGTGAACGTGAAGTGTGCGAGCGTGTGTGTGTTCGTGTATGTGTGCGTGTGAGTACCAGCAGAGGGAGACAGAGAAAGAGGCAGGATCATGACAGTACCCCTCCTCAAAGAGCGCCTCCTGGCGCTCCCAAGGAAGAACTCTGGCGAGACCGGAGGAAATCATCAATGAGCGAGGGGTCCAGGATGTCCGGGGAGAGACCCAGCTTCTCTCCTCCGGCCCGTATCCCTCCCAATCAACCAAGTACTGATGCCCTCGGCCCCGGCGACGCATGTCCAAGATCTTGCGGACAATAGACAGGAGAACCCTCCACTCGGACAGCAGAGAACGCGGTCTGAGGCGCAGGACGACTGACAGGTTTAATGCAAGAGATGTGAAAAACTGGGTGGACACGGCGAAGATTATGGGGCAAACGAAGCTTGACGGCGACAGGATTAATAATCTTAACTATCCGGAATGGCCCGATGAAACGAGGAGCCAACTTGCGAGACTCGGACTGGAGAGGTAAATTGGAAGTGGAGAACCACACTTTCTGGCCCGTGCTATAGCGGGGACTCTTAATGCGAGACTTATTCGCCGAGACTTATTCGTGCATGCGTCTTCTCGAACGACATAGAGACGATCTCACTCTCTTCCAAGTTCGTTTGCACCGATTGATGAAAGCTTGTACGGAGGGGCAGTTGGAATTAGTCTCTTGCGAGGAAAATAGCGGCGGTTGATAACCGAGGCAACAATGAAAGGGTGAGAGACCTGTGGCAGAAGATGGGAGAGAATTGTGCGCGTATTCTGCCCAGGGAAGCTGCTCCGCCCAAGACGAGGGGTTGCGGGAAGCCAGGCTGCGCAGGATGCGGGCGACAATTTGATTGGCTCGTTCGGCCTGACCGTCAGTCTGGGGGTGAAAGCCCGAAGAAAGACTAACGGTGGCGCCGATGAGCCGACAGAACTCTTTCCAGAATTGAGAGTAAAATTGCGGACCCCTATCGGAAACGACGTCGGTGGGCAGCCCGTGTAATTTGAAAACGTGCTCAACCATTATCTGGGCTGTCTCCTTAGCAGAGGGTAGCTTGGCTAGAGGAATGAAGTGGGCAGACTTAGAGAAACGATCTACCACTGTGAGAATGACGGTATTACCGGCCGAGGCGGGGAGACCCATGATAAAGTCGAGCGCGATATGAGACCATGGACGAGAAGGAATAGGTAGCGGCCGTAACAGACCAGCGGGCGGAGAGTTACCTGCCTTGGTTTGGGCACAAACAGAACAAGACGCGATGAAACGCGCGCATCGCGATCCAAAGTGGGCCACCAAAAGCGTTGACGAATAATCGCAATAGTGCCCCGGACGCCGGGATGGGCAGACAATTTAGAGGAATGTCCCCACTGAAGGACAGCCAGGCGCGTGAGGTACCGGTACAAACAAGACGCCCTAGGACAGCCCCGAGGAGTGATGGCATGTGAAAGAGCGCGCTTAACCTGTCTCTCGATTCCCAAATCGCAGCTCCTACCACACGACCGGGAGGAATAATCTCCTCTGAGGTGGCAGAAGAAGAAGGTGAGGTATCAAAGAGACGGGACAAGGCATCGGGTTTAATGTTCTTAGAACCAGGACGATACGAGATGGAAAAATCGAAGCGCGTGAAAAAGAGTGCCCAACGAGCCTGGCGTGCATTAAGCCTCTTCGCGGAACGGATATATTCTAAATTGCGATGGTCGGTCCAGACGATAAAGGGAACGGAGGAGCACTCCAACCACTGACGCCATTCACCTAAAGCCAGACGAATGGCGAGAAGTTCGCGATTGCAAACGTCATAATTACGTTCCGCGGGGAGAGACGGTGAGAGAAAAAGGCGCACGGATGGATCTTGTTATCGGAGGCGGCCCGTTGAGAGAGAACAGCGCCAACCCCCACCTCAGAAGCATCAACCTCGACTATAAACTGTCTCGTGATATCCGGTGTGACAAGAATGGGTGCCGAAGGTAAAAGGTCCTTTAGACGGTCAAAAGCCTTTTAAGCAGACTCTGACCATCTAAAACTGGACTTAACGGAAGTTAGGGCAGTGAGTGGCGAAGCCACTTGGCTGAAATTGCGTATGAACCGTCGATAAAAATTTGCAAACCCAAGGAAACGCTGTAATGCGACACGGGACTCGGGAACGGGCCAGTCAATGACCGCCTGGACCTTGGCCTTATCCATGCTTATACCCTCTGCCGAGATGACCGAGCCCAAGAACGTTACTGAAGGAACGTGGAAAGAGCATTTCTCTGCTTTCACAAAAAGTCGATTCTCGAGTAGGCGCTGAAGGACACGGCGAACATGTTGCACATGGATCTGGAGAGAGGGTGAGAAAATCAATATGTCATCGAGATACACAAACACGAATACGTTAAGCATATCCCGCAGGACATCATTGACGAGGGCTTGAAAAACGGCGGGGCGTTGACCAATCCGAACGGAAGAACTTTGTATTCAAAGTGCCCCAGGGGTGTATTGAAAGCGGTTTTCCACTCGTCCCCTCTTTAATTCGAACGAGATGGTAAGCATTGCGAAGATCTAATTTAGAGAAAACCTTTTCTCCCTGCAAGATTTCGAAAGCCGATGACATCAGTGGCAAGGGGTAGCGGTTCTTGACAGTGATGTCATTCAGCCCCCGATAATCTATGCAAGGGCGCAGAGACCCGTCCTTCCTTTTTACAAAGAAGAACCCAGCCCCTGCTGGAGACGAGGACGGGACAATAGTACAGGCTTTGAGGGAGTCAGACAGGTAATTCTCTAATGCCTCCCGTTCAGGAGCCGAGAGAGAATAGAGTCTTCCCGAGGAGGTGTGGTACCCGGAAGAAGCTCAGATGCTAAAATCGTAGGGGCGGTGTGGAGCGAGAGAGTGGCCCGGGAATGACTGAACACCTCTCGCAAATCGTGATATCTCTCCGGAACTTCCGACAAATCCCCTGCCTCTTCCTGAAAAACAGAAACAGAAGACACAGGAGGAACAGCAGAAACAAGACAATCAACATGACACGATAATTTCCAAGACAAAATAGAACCCTGGGACCAATCAGATGTGGGGACTATGAAGCCTAAGCCAGGGATGGCCCAAAACTACAGGGGTAAATGGAGAACGAAAATAAGAAAAGAAATTGTTCTCTGTGATTACCAGAAACGGTAAGAGTCAATGGAACAGTCTCACATGTATCTTGGGTAGGGCACTACCATCTAGAGCGAAAAGAGAAGTGGAGTGTTTCAAATGGATGAGGGGAATACCTTGTCCAAGTGGCCCACTCCTCATCCAAAAATTAATGATGCTCAGTCTCAGACCACAGGTAATGAAACCAGGTATAGCAATAATCAGTAACTCAAGTCCCCAGCAATGCTGGTATTAACGTTTAGAACCCAAATCTTCTCCTGTGGTTCTTAGGAAGAGTAGAGCAGGTTGGCCGGTGAAGCCGCGACACAGCCACTCACGGATCGGGGTGCAGAGACGAGCACAGTGCAGGCGAGCTGCTACAAACTCCATGCAGGTGAGATCAACTCACGGATCAGATGCAGAGACGAGCACAGTGCAGGCGAGCTGCTACAAACTCCATGCAGGTGAGATCAACTCACGGATCAGATGCAGAGATCGAGCACAGTGCAGGCGAGCTGCTTCAAACTCCATGCAGGTGAGGTTTCTGGAAGTATATTGAACGGACACAGAGATAATACGAGAACTACCATAAGCAACCGACGCACAGGACAGGACAGGACTGGACGTATGCAATGGTGTGAAACATCGAACAAACTGACAACAAGACAGGGAAAGAGAGAGCTAGAAAAAGCCGAGAAGATGAGAAACAGGTGGAGAGAGATGAGCCTAATGAGAGTGATAACACCTGTCGGTGATGAGGGTGAACGTGAAGTGTGCGAGCGTGTGTGTGTTCGTGTATGTGTGCGTGTGAGTACCAGCAGAGGGAGACAGAGAAAGAGGCAGGATCATGACAGTACCCCCTCCTCAAAGAGCGCCTCCTGGCGCTCCCAAGGAAGAACTCTGGCGAGACCGGAGGAAATCATCAATGAGCGAGGGGTCCAGGATGTCCCGGGGAGAGACCCAGCTTCTCTCCTCCGGCCCGTATCCCTCCCAATCAACCAAGTACTGATGCCCTCGGCCCCGGCGACGCATGTCCAAGATCTTGCGGACAATAGACAGGAGAACCCTCCACTCGGACAGCAGAGAACGCGGTCTGAGGCGCAGGACGACTGACAGGTTTAATGCAAGAGATGTGAAAAACTGGGTGGACACGGCGAAGATTATGGGGCAAACGAAGCTTGACGGCGACAGGATTAATAATCTTAACTATCCGGAATGGCCCGATGAAACGAGGAGCCAACTTGCGAGACTCGGACTGGAGAGGTAAATTGGAAGTGGAGAACCACACTTTCTGGCCCGTGCTATAGCGGGGACTCTTAATGCGAGACTTATTCGCCGAGACTTATTCGTGCATGCGTCTTCTCGAACGACATAGAGACGATCTCACTCTCTTCCAAGTTCGTTTGCACCGATTGATGAAAGCTTGTACGGAGGGGCAGTTGGAATTAGTCTCTTGCGAGGAAAATAGCGCGGTTGATAACCGAGGCAACAATGAAAGGGTGAGAGACCTGTGGCAGAAGATGGGAGAGAATTGTGCGCGTATTCTGCCCAGGGAAGCTGCTCCGCCCAAGACGAGGGGTTGCGGAAAGCCAGGCTGCGCAGGATGCGGGCGACAATTTGATTGGCTCGCTCGGCCTGACCGTTAGTCTGGGGTGAAAGCCCGAAGAAAGACTAACGGTGGCGCCGATGAGCCGACAGAACTCTTTCCAGAATTGAGAGTAAAATTGCGGACCCCTATCGGAAACGACGTCGGTGGGCAGCCCGTGTAATTTGAAAACGTGCTCAACCATTATCTGGGCTGTCTCCTTAGCAGAGGGTAGCTTGGCTAGAGGAATGAAGTGGGCAGACTTAGAGAAACGATCTACCACTGTGAGAATGACGGTATTACCGGCCGAGGCGGGGAGACCCATGATAAAGTCGAGCGCGATATGAGACCATGGACGAGAAGGAATAGGTAGCGGCCGTAACAGACCAGCGGGCGGAGAGTTACCTGCCTTGGTTTGGGCACAAACAGAACAAGACGCGATGAAACGGCGCGCATCGCGATCCAAAGTGGGCCACCAAAAGCGTTGACGAATAATCGCAATAGTGCCCCGGACGCCGGGATGGGCAGACAATTTAGAGGAATGTCCCCACTGAAGGACAGCCAGGCGCGTAGGTACCGGTACAAACAAGACGCCCTAGGACAGCCCCGAGGAGTGATGGCATGTGAAAGAGCGCGCTTAACCTGTCTCTCGATTCCCCAAATCGCAGCTCCTACCACACGACCGGGAGGAATAATCTCCTCTGAGGTGGCAGAAGAAGAAGGTGAGGTATCAAAGAGACGGGACAAGGCATCGGGTTTAATGTTCTTAGAACCAGGACGATACGAGATGGAAAAATCGAAGCGCGTGAAAAAGAGTGCCCAACGAGCCTGGCGTGCATTAAGCCTCTTCGCGGAACGGATATATTCTAAATTGCGATGGTCGGTCCAGACGATAAAGGGAACGGAGGAGCACTCCAACCACTGACGCCATTCACCTAAAGCCAGACGAATGGCGAGAAGTTCGCGATTGCAAACGTCATAATTACGTTCCGCGGGGAGAGACGGTGAGAGAAAAAGGCGCACGGATGGATCTTGTTATCGGAGGCGGCCCGTTGAGAGAGAACAGCGCCAACCCCCACCTCAGAAGCATCAACCTCGACTATAAACTGTCTCGTGATATCCGGTGTGACAAGAATGGGTGCCGAGGTAAAAGGTCCTTTAGACGGTCAAAAGCCTTTTAAGCAGACTCTGACCATCTAAAACTGGACTTAACGGAAGTTAGGGCAGTGAGTGGCGAAGCCACTTGGCTGAAATTGCGTATGAACCGTCGATAAAAATTTGCAAACCCAAGGAAACGCTGTAATGCGACACGGGACTCGGGAACGGGCCAGTCAATGACCGCCTGGACCTTGGCCTTATCCATGCTTATACCCTCTGCCGAGATGACCGAGCCCAAGAACGTTACTGAAGGAACGTGGAAAGAGCATTTCTCTGCTTTCACAAAAAGTCGATTCTCGAGTAGGCGCTGAAGGACACGGCGAACATGTTGCACATGGATCTGGAGAGAGGGTGAGAAAATCAATATGTCATCGAGATACACAAACACGAATACGTTAAGCATATCCCGCAGGACATCATTGACGAGGGCTTGAAAAACGGCGGGGCGTTGACCAATCCGAACGGAAGAACTTTGTATTCAAAGTGCCCCAGGGGTGTATTGAAAGCGGTTTTCCACTCGTCCCCTCTTTAATTCGAACGAGATGGTAAGCATTGCGAAAGATCTAATTTAGAGAAAACCTTTTCTCCCTGCAAGATTTCGAAAGCCGATGACATCAGTGGCAAGGGGTAGCGGTTCTTGACAGTGATGTCATTCAGCCCCCGATAATCTATGCAAGGGCGCAGAGACCCGTCCTTCCTTTTACAAAGAAGAACCCAGCCCCTGCTGGAGACGAGGACGGGACAATAGTACAGGCTTTGAGGGAGTCAGACAGGTAATTCTCTAATGCCTCCCGTTCAGGAGCCGAGAGAGATAGAGTCTTCCCCGAGGAGGTGTGGTACCCGGAAGAAGCTCAGATACTAAAATCGTAGGGGCGGTGTGGAGCGAGAGAAGTGGCCCGGGAATGACTGAACACCTCTCGCAAATCGTGATCTCTCTCCGGAACTCTCGACAAATCCCCTGCCTCTTCCTGAAAAACAGAAACAGAAGACACAGGAGGAACAGCAGAAACAAGACAATCAACATGACACGATAATTTCCAAGACAAAATAGAACCCTGGGACCAACCAGATGTGGGGACTATGAAGCCTAAGCCAGGGATGGCCCAAAACTGACAGGGGTAAATGGAGAACGAAAAATAAGAAAAGAAATTGTTCTCTGTGATTACCAGAAACGGTAAGAGTTCAATGGAACAGTCTCACATGATATCTTGGGTAGGGCACTACCATCTAGGGCGAAAAGAGAAGTGGGAGTGTTTCAAATGGATGAGGGGAATACCTTGTTCGAAGGGCCCACTCCTTATCCAAAAATTAATGATGCTCAGTCTCAGACGCACAGGTAATGAAACCAGGTATAGCAATAATCAGTAACTCAAGTCCCCATCAATGCTGGTATTAACGTTTAGAACCCAAATCTTCTCCTGTGGTTCTTAGGAAGAGTAGAGCAGGTTGGCCGGTGAAGCCGCGACACAGCCACTCACGGATCGGGGTGCAGAGATCGAGCACAGTGCAGGCGAGCTGCTACAAACTCCATGCAGGTGAGATCAACTCACGGATCAGATGCAGAGACGAGCACAGTGCAGGCGAGCTGCTACAAACTCCATGCAGGTGAGATCAACTCACGGATCAGATGCAGAGACGAGCACAGTGCAGGCGAGCTGCTTCAAACTCCATGCAGGTGAGGTTTCTGGAAGTATATTGAACGGACACAGAATAATACGAGAACTACCATAAGCAACCGACGCACAGGACAGGACAGGACTGGACGTATGCAATGGTGTGAAACATCGAACAAACTGACAACAAGACAGGGAAAGAGAGAGCTAGAAAAAGCCGAGAAGATGAGAAACAGGTGGAGAGAGATGAGCCTAATGAGAGTGATAACACCTGTCGGTGATGAGGGTGAACGTGAAGTGTGCGAGCGTGTGTGTGTTCGTGTATGTGTGCGTGTGAGTACCAGCAGAGGGAGACAGAGAAAGAGGCAGGATCATGACAGTACCCCCTCCTCAAAGAGCGCCTCCTGGCGCTCCCAAGGAAGAACTCTGGCGAGACCGGAGGAAATCATCAATGAGCGAGGGGTCCAGGATGTCCCGGGAGAGACCCAGCTTCTCTCCTCCGGCCCGTATCCCTCCCAATCAACCAAGTACTGATGCCCTCGGCCCCGGCGACGCATGTCCAAGATCTTGCGGACAATAGACAGGAGAACCCTCCACTCGGACAGCAGAGAACGCGGTCTGAGGCGCAGGACGACTGACAGGTTTAATGCAAGAGATGTGAAAAACTGGGTGGACACGGCGAAGATTATGGGGCAAACGAAGCTTGACGGCGACAGGATTAATAATCTTAACTATCCGGAATGGCCCGATGAAACGAGGAGCCAACTTGCGAGACTCGGACTGGAGAGGTAAATTGGAAGTGGAGAACCACACTTTCTGGCCCGTGCTATAGCGGGGACTCTTAATGCGAGACTTATTCGCCGAGACTTATTCGTGCATGCGTCTCTCGAACGACATAGAGACGATCTCACTCTCTTCCAAGTTCGTTTGCATCGATTGATGAAAGCTTGTACGGAGGGGCAGTTGGAATTAGTCTCTTGCGAGGAAAATAGCGGCGGTTGATAACCGAGGCAACAATGAAAGGGTGAGAGACCTGTGGCAGAAGATGGGAGAGAATTGTGCGCGTCATTCTGCCCAGGGAAGCTGCTCCGCCCAAGACGAGGGGTTGCGGAAAGCCAGGCTGCGCAGGATGCGGGCGACAATTTGATTGGCTCGTTCCGGCCTGACCGTTAGTCTGGGGGTGAAAGCCCGAAGAAAGACTAACGGTGGCGCCGATGAGCCGACAGAACTCTTTCCAGAATTGAGAGTAAAATTGCGGACCCCTATCGGAAACGACGTCGGTGGGCAGCCCGTGTAATTTGAAAACGTGCTCAACCATTATCTGGGCTGTCTCCTTAGCAGAGGGTAGCTTGGCTAGAGGAATGAAGTGGGCAGACTTAGAGAAACGATCTACCACTGTGAGAATGACGGTATTACCGGCCGAGGCGGGGAGACCCATGATAAAGTCGAGCGCGATATGAGACCATGGACGAGAAGGAATAGGTAGCGGCCGTAACAGACCAGCGGGCGGAGAGTTACCTGCCTTGGTTTGGGCACAAACAGAACAAGACGCGATGAAACGCGCGCATCGCGATCCAAAGTGGGCCACCAAAAGCGTTGACGAATAATCGCAATAGTGCCCCGGACGCCGGGATGGGCAGACAATTTAGAGGAATGTCCCCACTGAAGGACAGCCAGGCGCGTAGGTACCGGTACAAACAAGACGCCCCTAGGACAGCCCCGAGGAGTGATGGCATGTGAAAGAGCGCGCTTAACCTGTCTCTCGATTCCCAAATCGCAGCTCCTACCACACGACCGGGAGGAATAATCTCCTCTGAGGTGGCAGAAGAAGAAGGTGAGGTATCAAAGAGACGGGACAAGGCATCGGGTTTAATGTTCTTAGAACCAGGACGATACGAGATGGAAAAATCGAAGCGCGTGAAAAAGAGTGCCCAACGAGCCTGGCGTGCATTAAGCCTCTTCGCGGAACGGATATATTCTAAATTGCGATGGTCGGTCCAGACGATAAAGGGAACGGAGGAGCACTCCAACCACTGACGCCATTCACCTAAAGCCAGACGAATGGCGAGAAGTTCGCGATTGCAAACGTCATAATTACGTTCCGCGGGGAGAGACGGTGAGAGAAAAAGGCGCACGGATGGATCTTGTTATCGGAGGCGGCCCGTTGAGAGAGAACAGCGCCAACCCCCACCTCAGAAGCATCAACCTCGACTATAAACTGTCTCGTGATATCCGGTGTGACAAGAATGGGTGCCGAGGTAAAAAGGTCCTTTAGACGGTCAAAAGCCTTTTAAGCAGACTATGACCATCTAAAACTGGACTTAACGGAAGTTAGGGCAGTGAGTGGCGAAGCCACTTGGCTGAAATTGCGTATGAACCGTCGATAAAAATTTGCAAACCCAAGGAAACGCTGTAATGCGACACGGGACTCGGGAACGGGCCAGTCAATGACCGCCTGGACCTTGGCCTTATCCATGCTTATACCCTCTGCCGAGATGACCGAGCCCAAGAACGTTACTGAAGGAACGTGGAAAGAGCATTTCTCTGCTTTCACAAAAAGTCGATTCTCGAGTAGGCGCTGAAGGACACGGCGAACATGTTGCACATGGATCTGGAGAGAGGGTGAGAAAATCAATATGTCATCGAGATACACAAACACGAATACGTTAAGCATATCCCGCAGGACATCATTGACGAGGGCTTGAAAACGGCGGGGGCGTTGACCAATCCGAACGGAAGAACTTTGTATTCAAAGTGCCCCAGGGGTGTATTGAAAGCGGTTTTCCACTCGTCCCCTCTTTAATTCGAACGAGATGGTAAGCATTGCGAAAGATCTAATTTAGAGAAAACCTTTCTCCCTGCAAGATTTCGAAAGCCGATGACATCAGTGGCAAGGGGTAGCGGTTCTTGACAGTGATGTCATTCAGCCCCCGATAATCTATGCAAGGGCGCAGAGACCCGTCCTTCCTTTTTACAAAGAAGAACCCAGCCCCTGCTGGAGACGAGGACGGGACAATAGTACAGGCTTTGAGGGAGTCAGACAGGTAATTCTCTAATGCCTCCCGTTCAGGAGCCGAGAGAGATAGAGTCTTCCCGAGGAGGTGTGGTACCCGGAAGAAGCTCAATACTAAAATCGTAGGGGCGGTGTGGAGCGAGAGAAGTGGCCCGGGAACGACTGAACACCTCTCGCAAATCGTGATACTCCTCCGGAACTCCCGACAAATCCCCTGCCTCTTCCTGAAAAACAGAAACAGAAGACACAGGAGGAACAGCAGAAACAAGACAATCAACATGACACGATAATTTCCAAGACAAAATAGAACCCTGGGACCAACCGATGTGGGGACTATGAAGCCTAAGCCAGGGATGGCCCAAAACTACAGGGGTAAATGGAGAACGAAAAATAAGAAAAGAAATTGTCTCTCTGTGATTACCAGAAACGGTAAGAGTCAATGGAACAGTCTCACACTGTATCTTGGGTAGGGCACTACCATCTCAGGGCGAAAAGAGAAGTGGAGTGTTTCAAATGGATGAGGGGAATACCTTGTTGAAGGGCCCACTCCTCATCCAAAAAGTTTCCTTCTGCTCCAGAGTCGATCATGGCGGAGCAGTTGATGGAAGAACCGGACCACTGAAGATGAATCGGTATTGTGGTGCAAGAGTCTGAAGGGGTAACCTTAGTGACAGCGCTCGCCAGTAACCCTCCGCCTACTGACGAGCGCTGGCTTTTACTGGACACACCAACGCAAAGTAATCAGCGGCAGCACAGTACATACAAAGTCTATAGTTAATTCTTCTCTCACGTTCCCTTGGAGAAATTCGTAGGCCACCAAGCTGCATTGGTTCGGGTGCCGAAGTCGTTGGAGAGAAAACCGGACCGGCAAACGGCCTCGTAAAATGAGCAGCTTCCATGCGGCGAGCTCTGCGTCTTAGCTCGAACCTCTCTCGACCCGGATCGCTAGATCAATGAGTCATCCGGGAAGCTCCCGGACAAGAATCTCCTCCCTTATCTCCGAATTGAGACCCTCCATGAAACGAGCGACCAGCGCAGGTTGGTTCCAGCCGCAAGAGGTCGCCAGAGTCCGAAACTCCACCGAATAGTCAGGAACCGAGCGCCTCCCCTGCCGAAGAGAAGACAGCAGACGAGAGGCTTCCTCACCATGAGCGGAGCGGTCGAAGACCCGGATCATCTCGTCCTTGAATTGTGAGAAGCTGAAGACACACTCCTTATCCGCCTCCCAGTTAGCCGCTCCCCATTCCTGAGCCCGGCCAGCGAGAAGGGAAATCACATGCGCCACTTCAGCGCGCCCATTGGCGTAAGTCACAGGCTGCAGAGAGAAAACCACCTCGCATTGGGTCAGAAACGGACCGACACGGAGTGGGCTCACCAGAGAGAGATGGGCGGATTGTATATCCGGGGTTCCGGAGCGCCATGCGAGCCCAGCGTGGCGGATGGCGGGAGGCGCATCTTATGAACCTGACACGGAAAGATCCGACATCTGGGCGGCCAGGGTCTCGACGGCGTGTCTGGCGGCGGAGATGTCTTCCTCATGCTTGCCCAGAAGGGCACCTTGGTGTTCAACGGCGGTCTGGAATGTGTTGCCACTCGCTGAGTCCATTTCTGGTCAGTTTGTTCTGTGATGGTGTGAGAGAGGACTCAAACGCGAAAGTGACAATCACAGTCTTTTAATGATGCTCAGTCTCAGACCACAGGTAATGAAACCAGGTATAGCAATAATCAGTAACTCAAGTCCCCAGCAATGCTGGTATTAACGTTTAGAACCCAAATCTTCTCCTGTGGTTCTTAGGAAGAGTAGAGCAGGTTGGCCGGTGAAGCAGCGACACAGCCACTCACAGATCGGGTGCAGAGACAAGCACAGTGCAGGCGAGCTGCTACAAACTCCATGCAGGTGAGATCAACTCACGGATCAGATGCAGAGACGAGCACAGTGCAGGCGAGCTGCTTCAAACTCCATGCAGGTGAGGTTTCTGGAAGTATATTGAATGGACACAGAATAATACGAGAACTGCCATAAGCAACCGACATACAGGACAGGACAGGACTGGACGTATGCAATGGTGTGTAACATCGAACAAACTGACAACAAGACAGGGAAAGAGAGAGCTAGAAAAAGCAGAGAAGATGAGAAACAGGTGGAGAGAGATGAGCCTAATGAGAGTGATAACAGCTGTCGGTGATGAGTGTGAACGTGAAGTGTGCGAGCGTGTGTGTGTTCGTGTGTGTGTGCGTGTGAGTACCAGCAGAGGGCGACAGAGAAAGAGGCAGGATCATGACACAGGGGTCCAATACTCAGTCCATAATTATTTATTGAAAGGCCACAGGGTGAATTGGAATCAGATAGAGTTGTATGGTTTCTATAAACAAAACACAAACATAATCTTAAATATAATTAACACCATAGAACTTCAACTAATATATCCTTAATCACATAATCCAATCCTACATCAAAATAATAAGAAACAGAAGAATCAATCACATAACACATTTCAGAATTAGACAAACAGAATCTCAGAATTAACCTAATAAAACAAAGAAACAAACTTACATTGTCCGGAACACATAAACTCTTCAAAGGCTCTCATTAGGAGAGAAAGGAAGGACAATCTGTTTCCATTGCATATGGCACACACCAACACACCAAACAATAGTACCTTATCACTCAATCCCTGTGTCCCAATGTGAAGGCTGCGTCCTTCTGAAGGACGCTGTCCTTCGAAGGACCCAGCCTACCCAGCCTTCGAAGGAGCATCCGAGTGTAGCCTTCGTGGGATTTCCTAATTGCCACCAGGTGTTCCCTATTATCGCTCCTGGCGCAAGCCAAGCAACAGTGCGAGAGTACAGCTACCACCCTGATCATTCATTTAATAAAATTGAGTCATTTTTGTTTGTTTGTTTTGTTTTATAGGCTATTTTTACTGGATATTGTATGTTTAATATTTTCATGTCTTTAATATATATATATAAGTTTAGAGGCTGCGTCCTGAATAGCCAGATTACACTAAACTGTTCAAATTTATTGGTTGTTAACTTACGTAAATAATGCAATGAAATAGCCTAAAAAATATTAATAATGATTAAAAAAACATAGGCACATATAGCCTATATTCAAATGTTAATCGTACTTTCATGCGATTTTGAAGGCTATTTTGTAGGCGATTTTGTAGGGTATTCTTATTATTATTTATCATGATGAATATTTATGCAGGCTCAATCCTATTTGAATATTTTAAAGCAGATGGATACAAAAAGTCCAGTGCAAACGTCCTTACTCCCGCTCGACGTCGACAGCTGTCTAATTTGCTGAATAATTTTGCTCGCCCAAGTTTTCAGTTTTTTATTTGTTAAAAAAGTTTGAAATATCCAATAAATTTTGTTCCACTTCATGATTTTGTCCCACCTGTTGTTGATTCTTCACAAAAAATTACAGTTTTATATCTTTATGTTTGCAGCCTGAAATGTGGCAAAAGGTCGAAAAGTTCAAGGGGGCCGAATACTTTTGCAAGGCACTGTATATTCAAACTATAGACCAATTTCATTATTATCCCAATTCCCAAAAATACTGGAAAAACTTTTTTTTAAGAGGCTTGATAGTTTTATAGAAAAATGTATTGTAACAGGGACAACGAATGTAATATTCTATGTGTTACTCTACAGAGATTTCAGCCTAGGTTCGGCTCTGGGAGGATTTAAAAGCAAAAGGTGGACCAAATCAATTTAGGTAATTAACAGCCGGCAATTTTATTTACAATAACTCACATTCAATATCTTTAAACAATATTCTCACAAACCAGAAATTGAATGTAAATACCCAAAATGAAATAAAATGAAACAAAATAAAATTCTTTGTCTCAATTCCTTCTGGATCCGTAGAATATTTAGTGCTCAAATGTCCATATGAAAAAAAAACCTCAAATGTCCATATGAAAAAAACCTCAAATGTCCATGTGTTAAGCTCCAATGGTCGTGTGTGTGTGTAAAGAGCTTCAATGAATTTATGTGTAAAGGCTTTTTGTGTTGCTACCCGGGTAGTATGTATGTGCTTAGCTCTCTTGTGTGCATCCGTGATGGACCACGACGATTCTTCGAGTGGGAGATCAGGGTCTGGCTCGCCGTTCAAATGGTAGATCACTCAAATTGAATCAGCATTCAAAAAAACCAAATCTGCATAAAACAATGCAGTCACATTAAACATTTTTCTCAATATAAACAATTTTTACACCGACATTTTCTATTAGCTGCACAAAATGTCCGTTATTACCAGTGTTAATTCAACACGTGACAATATAAGTGCAAATAAACAGCTTAAACACATAAAAGTATTCCAATATGCAATATATGTGAATATGCTCTCTTATGTGAATAGTTCGTCAATTGTACAACATTTCTTTTGTCATTTTTCTGCATTTATAACATTTGAAGAAAATGAAATAATTTAACTAAACAGTTAAACTAACATTATACACAGACAGATTTGACTCTGTATTAATTTTACCATATACACATACAAAAATATACATTCTAAAACATAAAATATAACTCTGATTGGTTTTAAGACACTTATAAAGAAAAATGAATATCAATTTGAAAGTTAAAGTAATGCCTAAGCAAAACTCACCAGTGTTCGTGTAAAAGAAAAACCAGTAACCAAACGAATTGACTGGTTGTTTCCCTCAGCAACTGGATAAAAAAACAACTTCAATATTACTCTTTATAGAAGAATACGAACAATTGAAGTGAATAACAGTTGAAAATTAAATCGTTTTTTGCAGATACACACTAACCTCGTGCGTACATAGTCAGCAGGCTTCTTCATCTAATTTTCAACTTACGCGAACTCTCAACATACCACAGCGTTAATCGCCCTTAGAGGTTTAGGATAGTACTGCATGTAAAATACAGGAGTTCCTTTGTGGTTTACAAATAAAAAGCAGATACAAATACTTTAGGACAAAAACAAAGAAGAAAAAAATACATTACTGAACAAATCAAAGGGGTTACAGTATGATATTAAGTGATGACCAATATGGATTCAGGAGTGGTCGATCGACTTCAATGGTAATTAAATTAGTTGCTTATATCACATCGGCATTAGACAAAAAGCATATCTCCTTGGGTGTTTTTGTTGACCTCAAAAAGCCTTTGACACCATAGATCATAAATTGTTAATGAATAAATTAAAGCAGTATGGTTTTAGAGGCCGTGCTCACTCTTTGGTTAAAAAGCTATCTTGACAATAGATATCAGTATGTTGATTTTAACGAGCATCAATCAGAAATGCGTAAAATAACTTGTGGGGTTCTTTGATTGGTCCTACGTTGTTTATTTTATATATTAATGACATCTGTAAGGTATCTGATTTGTTAAAATGTGTATTATTTGCAGATGACACAACTCTGTATGTATCTGGGGAAAATCTTCACCAATTAATTACTGATGTGACTAGAGAACTATCCAGAATAAAGAAATGGTTTGATCGAAATAAATTATCTTTTAATTTAAGTAAAACCAAATATATTATATTTGGTAATCGACAAATCAAAAATAGCATGAGCTTAAAGATTGATGATGTGGAACTAGAAAGGGTAAATTAAAACAAATTTCTTGGAATTATATTAGACCACAAACTATCCTGGAAACCTCACATCGCTCATGTTCAATCAAAACTGTCTAAAACAATAGCTACATAAAACTAAGTACTTACTTACTAAATACGCCTTTTGTATATTCTGTATTGTTCTCTTATTGTTCCATATTTTTCTTATTGTGTTGAAATATGGGGGCATGCCTCTACACTACAAACATAAAACCCATTTTTATTTTACAAAAAAAAGCTGTTGGATAGGTAATCATTCCCTATATAACGAACCAACAAATTCTATATTCCGTAAATTTAAAGCAATACAATTTTATGATTTAGTCAGCTTGAATACCGCCGTATTTATGTATAAAAGTTAATAGGAAAATAGTGCCTGAAAATATGTTTGTTTGAAAAAAGGAAACAGAAATATAGTTTAAGAGGAGAGAACATGTATAAAAAACAGAAGGTCAGAACAAACTTTAAAAATGAACACCATTACGGTGAAAGGGGTTGACTTGTGGAATGGTCTCACCGATGATCTTAAGAGGAGCAATTCCATTCATTACTTTAAAAAACAGTTTAAAATCCGAATTTTTGACAAATATTCGGATGCTTAAGAAAAATTGTCTAAGATAAGTTATGCATAATTGTTGTGCTTAGATTTCAATAATATAAGTAATTAATAAATATTTGTAATCAAGTGCAGAGGTTTGTATGTATGCATATATGTATGTACACGAGTATATGTGTGCATGTATGCATATGTTTATGCATGTATATTGTTTACGTTCTAATTTTGATGGGTAGATGTTGTTTTGTAATTAGGGTAGGCGTAACAAGCCACGGCTTCAGCCTACACCAGGGGCTCGGTCTTCGTACGTTGCTTAAAACATCTGAGATCAAATGAGACATCTAAGATGATATCATCGTGCTAATCATGATCCAGCTAATTGGGTTCTTCGAACACACCTGTTGTTTATGATTAGTATCGCTGGATTGAGTTATCTGAGATAACTGCGCGTTCTCGCGTTGGTTTAAAAGGGGACATGTATCGATAGCAGAACCAGTGATCAGCAACGCTGCTATTCGCTGTTCAGCATGGCCAAAGAACACGCCCAGTTTTTCTCCCAAGCAGAGCAAGCGCTTTTAATGAAAGGTTATGCCGAATTTCAGTCTTTAATAAAAAAGCCAGGAACACCTCAAAGTGTGCAAAAGCCAGGAGAGAGTGCTGGCAAAAATAGAAGACAGAATTAAAGGGGCACTAGACGACAATGCTGTCAAACAGCGACCCCTAGAGTTACTGATCGCAGCGGCAACGAGCGCTTTGGTCACTTGAATTCAAAAACAACACATTTCAGATCGCCTCTTATTTAACAAACGAAATAAATGAATCTACTATAGAGTTACCTGGAGTTTTATTTGTTTGTATTGATACATCCGTGCTGTGAGATGTTTCAATGGGACATATCACACGCACATTATGGATATGCTCGCGTCTGACTCCTCGCTCGGTCAGTCTGCTTTTTCCTCTTTCTCTGTTCCTCCGACAATGCTTTCCTAGCTTTCTATATCTTATATGCCGGCTCCGCCATGCCGATAGTATGACAAACTCGATCCTTCTCGACCTTGTTCCTGGATATGTGCAGTGTTGCCGGACTTGCCGCAAAGGAATATGTTACATCGCGAGAGCTGAAATCACGCGATACTTCCTGATGCTGAGGCCGCCGGCTCACCGGCCTGAAACTGCAAGTGAGATTTTTCCGCTCACAGGCACCAGGGGGGGTCAAGACGCCCATTCAACCCGAAATAAGTAATATAAGCATACCCGTGACTCTGAAGCTTTTTAGTTAAGGTAAAAAAGTTACTAAAAAAGAGTATTGCTGACCTTGCATAATATCTCTTATTAAAAGATGACTGAATAACTGCCTTTTCTTTACAAAGACATATTGAAATAAAACTCTAAGCAAATAGAGTTTTTGCAAATTTGTCTTGTCTTTTATTTTAGGCTTAATTAAACTTCTTTTTTTTCTGATGTTGGCAGTGTTGTGTAATATGGCACATGCAATGTCACAGGCCCTGTCAGGTGCAACCCTCAGGCTTTTCAGACCCGAAAATCTTCCCTTTAGTGGCGAAAGCTCATTTCATTGTGTGCCCTTGTCCTAGAGCTGCATTGTAACTGGTCTGGGGTTTGGGTCAGGGAATAGGGTCATAAAACACCTGTCTCCATGCAGGATCCTTTTGTAATCACTTGTATAATGGAAAAAAATGCATTTCTCAGCATAAGTGTTTGTAATACCGTGAGTTTGATATTTATAATTTTCCTAACCACGTTCAAATAATGGGCATAAATGTGAATCTCTGAAAATTCTTGAGTCATGCAGATCCTGGCCATTTTGCTTTCACACTGATTTGTGATATGGAACATGGTCACACACCATCTAAGAGATTTTACTCAGTCAACTGCCTTTTAAAAAATATAGATATAATATTACTAATCTGGAATATTACAAATTGTAATAGTAATTTGGCTGCACATTTACATAAGCCCCCTTTCTGCTCACAAAATCCCTTCATTGAGGGCTTGCATTATCTTCATTAAAAATTATAATATACCCTAAGAAAAAAAAATCTAAAAAACTAAGAGCGAGGTAACCCAGATAGCACACGCACGTCGCACAACATCATCTGTGCGACGTCCGTCGACTTATCATCTGGGAGACGTAAATTCTAAGGGCGTTTGCTCATCTGGAAGACGTCGCATAGACGTCATTATCAGACATTCAAATGACATCCATTGGATGTATTGAGAGACGTTAACAATTCAGACTCTTATATCTGTTAGATATCTGATAGACGTTGCATAGATGTCGTTTTAATTAAACGACGTTCCCTAACGTTCATTGATAAAAACTACAGCTACACATTGCACATGATAGCTACACGCATTTTTCACTCAGAATGAAAGCACACAACAGTTGTCTATGATTTGAATGTTTTTATTAGTGTATGAAAATAACCGTTAATTTATTTAAATTGTATTCAAAATCTCTAACAAACAATACAAAAGAACACAACGTGGCTTTTAAGAGGGCGTTCTCCCTGGAGCCAAATGGAGATAGTCCTTGACGTGCTTTTCAGCCTCTGCTTCTGTTGGCGACAGAAGAATGGGGGATTCTCATTGCGGCTCCTGTGTGTTAAAGGTAAAATCAAATCAATTTAACAAAAATCTAAATAGGCTATATATAGAGATTTTTTTTTTACAAAAATACATTTTACTGGGTTCTTATTGGGAAAGGACTTAAGCAATATGTTTGCAACACACTGCCGTTCAAAGGAACATTTTTAAATGTTTTTAAAATAAGTCTCTTCTGCTCAGCAAAATAAATGCAGCCCAAAAATTTAAAATAAAATAACCTAATATTGTGAAATATTATGACACTTTTAAAATTAATGTTTTCTGTTTGAATATATATAGGCCATATATATATATATATATAGTGTGTGTGTGTGTGTGTGTATGTGTATATATATATATATATATACACTGTTATATATATATATATATATATATATATATATTATTAGCCTATACAAATTATATAATTTATATAAATAATAATAATATATTTTACATATTTATATTTTTAAAATCTATATTTAAAATGAAATTTATTCCTGTGATGACAAAGTTTAATTTTCAGCATCATTTACTCTAGTCTTCGGTGTCACATGATCCTTCCTCTATGCTCAAGAAATATTTATTATTATTATTATTATTATTATTATTATTATTATTGAAAACAGTTGGCTATAGGCCTAGCCATTGTGTGTCATTAGGTCTATACCAGTTAAATTATCAAGTCAAGTCACATTTATTTATATAGCGCTTTTCACAATACAGATTGTATCAAAGCAGCTTCACAGTGATAACATGACAGAAGTACAACACAGATAAGTAATATTGTTAAATGGTAAAAACCCGACTAAGCAAGCCAAAAGCAAGGCAAAGCAAGGCGACAGTGGCAAGGAGACCAAAACTCCATCAGATTGGATGGAGAAAAAACCTTGGGAGAACCCAGGCTCAGTCGGGGCCAGTTCTCCTCTGGCTTACATTCATATTGTTTATATATAAATATTAAATATAAATATTGTTCATATATAATATGGAGCCATAACATATCGCCAGCGTTGAGTCGTCTCTTCACAGGCGTTGGGGCATCTGAGATCCCCGTGAGAGGCTGGATACAAACTGGATTATTGAAATTATCATAGACTGTTCGTTTTTTTATTTAAAGAGTTTAAAGTTGATCTAAGTTTCGGTTAATTTAGCCTCTGAGATGCTCCAGTACATGCAAGATACGCACCCCGACATCTGCTAGCTTCTTATTTATTGAATCCAGGTAATTGGTTGATGAAAAACTTATTAAAATTTATGTAGGCTATTCAATGTATTACAATTCAAAACAAAATTCCACTTAAATAAAGGCTTTCTACAAATCAAACTTAATTAATTGGCCAAAATACATCTCTGACCATGTTCTCCGATATATTGGCCATCTGTTCATATTTAATAATCAACATAGGCTAGATGAAAAACAAATAGACCCTCATCCTAGACAAAAAAAAATAATAAAAAATTATGCTTTTTCTTTGATTGATTTCATTTCCAGTGGTGCTGAAATTCTGCATTATTTAAGTAGGAACTTTAAACTTCGCTTTATTGCCATATAGCCTAATACGTTTCAGACTCTTTCGTTTGACTAACTCAGGAGGGTCCAAAATTAATTATATCATTCTAAAAAGAAATGAGAGAGAGGTGCGAAAGATCACGACCAATTTGGTTGAGACGTTCAATGTCCAATAATACATTGAACAACAAAAATTTTCGTAGCCACTCAAGTCAACTCCATATATGGGTCAAATTCAGGAAATCGACTCTTTTGAACTACTGCTGCGCAGTGCGCATGTGCTTTCAAAGATCCTTAGCACAATACACATGGAAGACGTCCAGTGGGAAAACTAGGTAATCTGATTAATTGTTATTAATATGGTCAGTCAAATATATATTTTATATCAAGTAAAGTTAATAAATAAACTTTTAACCTGATTAAGCAACGATATGTTTCTGTTGTTTAATCATGGCGTTTAACGGTTGATTTTGTGTTTGTTGTCTTGTTTTAACAAACTGGTCTTTAAATTGAAAAGAGTAATAACTGACAGACTTGCTGTAAAATATTAAGAATAAATTACTGTAAATGTGCACATAGCGTGCATTAACTAAAATTCAACGGTTCTCACCACTTGCTGCGTTTTACTTTTACCTGAATGCCCGAATCATGTTGAAACAATGTTTCCATATCTAAAACGCTCATGTAATACAACATTTTACACCGTTTAATCAGCATGGCATATATATATATATATATATATGTGTGTGTGTGTGTGTGTGTGTGTATATGTATGTATGTATGTATGTATGTATGTATGTATGTATGTGTATACACTCACCGGCCACTTTATTAGGTACACCTGTCCAACTGCTCGTTAACACTTAATTTCTAAGCAGCCAATCACATGGCAGCAACTCAGTGCATTTAGGCATGTAGACATGGTCAAGACAATCTCCTGCAGTTCAAACAGAGCATCAGTATGGGGAAGAAAGGTGATTTGAGTGACTTTGAACGTGGCATGATTGTTGGTGCCAGAAGGGCTGGTCTGAGTATTTCAGAAACTGCTAATCTACTGGGATTTTCACGCACAACCATCTCTAGGGTTTACAGAGAATGGTCCGAAAAAGAAAAAACATCCAGTGAGCGGCAGTTCTGTGGGCGGAAATGCCTTGTTGATGCCAGAGGTCAGAGGAGAATGGCCAGACTGGTTCGAGCTGATAGAAGGGCAACAGTGACTCAAATAACCACCCGTTACAACCAAGGTGGGCAGAAGAGCATCTCTGAACGCACAGTACGTCGAACTTTGAGGCAGATGGGCTACAGTAGCAGAAGACCACACCGGGTGCCACTCCTTTCAGCTAAGAACAGGAAACTGAGGCTACAATTTGCACAAGCTCATTGAAATTGGACAATAGAAGATTGGAAAAACGTTGCCTGGTCTGATGAGTCTCGATTTCTGCTGCGACATTCGGATGGTAGGGTCAGAATTTGGCGTCTACAACATGAAAGCATGGATCCATCCTGCCTTGTATCAACGGTTCAGGCTGGTGGTGGTGGTGTCATGGTGTGGGGAATATTTTCTTGGCACTCTTTGGGCCCCTTGGTACCAATTGAGCATCGTTGCAACGCCACAGCCTACCTGAGTATTGTTGCTGACCATGTCCATCCCTTTATGACCACAATGTACCCAACTTCTGATGGCTACTTTCAGCAGGATAATGCGCCATGTCATAAAGCTGGAATCATCTCAGACTGGTTTCTTGAACATGACAATGAGTTCGCTGTACTCAAATGGCCTCCACAGTCACCAGATCTCAATCCAATAGAGCATCTTTGGGATGTGGTGGAGACGGGAGATCGCATCATGGATGTGCAGCCGACAAATCTCCGGCAACTGTGTGATGCCATCATGTCAATATGGACCAAACTCCCTGAGGAATGCTTCCAGCACCTTGTTGAATCTATGCCACGAAGAATTGAGGCAGTTCTGAAGGCAAAAGGGGTCCAACCCGTTACTAGTATGGGGTACCTAATAAAGTGGCCGGTGAGTGTATATATATATACATATATGTAAGCAATTTGGTAGGAGAGGCTGTGCAGTATTGTGAATACGGTTAAGGGCGTTAGGCACGAACGCGAACATACCTATTAAGAGTGATCCTATATTTGTTTTCATTATTCCTCGCTTTTGTCCCTTTCCGCACCAGTTCAGTTGTTTGGCTACAGGACCAAAGACCTTGGAACAGATTCTCCATACTGTTTTTTTCAGTGTATGTCCTCCACTGATGGATAATCTGTTCACCTTAAAAAAATAAAGATATTATTGGAAACAAACAAAATACAAATAATGTACTGGACACAATTTTCTTCATTACAATTGTTACCTTACAAATGTCAACGATTGTTACCATCTTTTTCATCATCCCTCTTTCAGATAATCGTCTTTCCAGATTATCTATGGATCTTCCATGGATGTGAGAGGAAAGACATCATCCTCACTGTCCTGCACCACCACTGGAACATTGGAACGGCCTGCAAGGGACTGGACTACTGAAGTTAGGTGATTCATCTTCATGTCCAATTCATGCAGTGTCTCCAGAATCACCCTCTCAACAGCTGCAATACAGTAGGTTTATCTGGACCGAGCATCTTTATTAAACTTAAAAATTTACATTTTACAAATTTAGAACTTCAATTTAACGTACGTGTACATTGATCAGAGATGCAGACTCCATCGACTCACACCAGAAGCACCTGCAAGAACAAAAAGTTCTCAAAGGGGTACTCCACTTTTTTTGGAAATAGACTTATTTTACAACTCCCCCAGAGTTTTTGAATCCATTCAGCCGATCTCTGGTTCTGGCGGTGCCACTTTTAGCATAGCTTAGCATACATCATTGAAGTGCACAAGACCATTAGCATTTCTCCCAGAAAAAATTTCCAAAGTGTTCCGATATTTTTCCAATTTAAAACTTGAGTCTTCTGTAGTTACATGGTGCACTAAGACAGACGGAAAATGTAAAGTTACAATTTTCTAGGCTGATACGACTAGGAACTATACTCTCATTCCTGAGTAATAATCAAGACACTTTAGCTGCCGTACTCATGAGTGCAGCAGGCGTAAATGACTACACAAACTTAGTCCCGAGTCACGCTCGGAAGCTGGGCACTATTTCAGGCGCTGCGGCATATCATTACGCCTGCTGCACTCATGGTACGAGGCAGTAAAGTGTCTTGATTATTACTCAGGATGAGAGTATAGTTCCTAGCCATATCAGCCTAGAAAATAACAACTCTTACCAGTTTCCGTCGGTCTATAATGCACGATGTAACCACAGAAGAGTCAGGTTCTCAGCAGAACCCCAGCAGAATCTGAAGGATCGTTCTGTCGGAACAACATCTCTCAGAGACGTTCACGCACCAGATGACTGGTAAGTCAAAGTCCAAATCACAGCCTCTGTTGTCCAAACTTAACTTAATATGCATAGTGTCGAGCGTTACATGAGAAACTGTGTCCATTCCTAGTTTAGTGAAGCCAAACAATAAATCTCAGTGCAGGATTTAGCAAAAATCTTATCGTAATTAAACCAGAAAATCTAAATATCAGTGAACAAAAACAATTTTTAAAGCTAGGTCTTCTAAACATTAGATCGCTCACACCTAAAGCAGTTATTGTAAATGAAATGGTCACAGATAATAATTTTGATGTTCTGTGCCTTACTGAAACCTGGCTTAAACCAAATGAGTATTTTGGTCTAAATGAGTCTAGTCCACCAGGATACTGTTATAAGCATGAGCCTCGTCTGATCGGTCGCGGCGGTGGTGTTGCGACAATCTATAAAGATATTTTTAATGTTACTCAGAAAACAGGTCACAAGTTTAATTCTTTTGAAGTACTTGTGCTAAATGTTACGCTGTTAGATGTAAGAAAGAAATCCATATTATCTCTAGCCTTGGCTACTGTATATAGACCTCCAGGGCCATATGCTGAATTCCTAAAGGAGTTTGCAGACTTTCTCTCGGATCTATTGGTGAATGTCGATAAAGCAATAATCGTTGGAGATTTTAACATACACGTAGATAATACAAATGATGCTTTAGGGGCTGCGTTTACAGACTTATTAAACTCCTTTGGGGTCAAACAAAACGTCAGTGGTCCCACTCATCGTCTAAATCATACACTAGATTTAATTATATCATATGGAACCAGTCCAACTGATATAAATATTATACGCAAACGATGATGTCACTGATCATTACATGGTGACTTGCATAATACGTACTGCCGGAAATATGTCATGTTGCGCCGCGTTATAGAAAAGGCAGAACAATCCTTCCAACCACTATAGATAGATTCTCAAATAGCTTACCTGATCTATCTAAGCTGCTAAGTGAACCCAAACAAACTGATCAATTAGATGAAATGACTAGCAGTTTGAGCACCATTTTCACTAGTACATTAGATATTGTTGCACCAATTAGATTAAAAAAGGTTAGAGAGAAAACTAAAGCACCCTGGTACAACAGTGATACGCATGCTATCAAGAGAGAAACTCGTATCTTAGAGCGTAAATGGAAACAAACTAATTTAGAGGTCTTTAGAAGTCGCGTGGAAAGACAGTATGTCACGTTATAAAAAGGCTCTAAAACTGCCAGGGCTGAACATTCTCGCAAACTAATAGAAAATAACCAAAATAATCCAAGGTTTTTATTTAACACCGTGGCTAGACTAACAAATAAACAGACATCGCCAGAGCAAAATATACCGTTACAGTTTAGTAGTAATGATTTTATGAATTACTTCAATGAGAAAATAGAAAGCATCCAAAACGCAATTATAAATGTACAATCCTCTTTGGTGTCTTATGATTCAGCCTCAATTATGGCCCCTCTAGAACAACTACACCGCTTTACAACGATAGGACAGGAAGAGCTAAATAAACTTATCATTGCATCTAAACCAACAACATGTTTATTAGATCCAATACCCACTAAACTACGTGAAAGAAGTGTTACCTGTAGTGGAAGAGCCTCTCCTCAATATTATTAACTCGTCTTTATCTTTAGGTCATGTTCCAAAAATATTCAAGCTGGCAGTAATAAAACCTCTCATTAAGAAACCGCAATTAGATCCAAATAACTTAGCAAATTACAGACCTATTTCAAATCTTCCATTTATGTCAAAAATACTAGAAAAAGTTGTGTCCGCTCAATTGTGCTCTTTTTTTGCAAGAAAATGATATCTATGAAAAATTCCAGTCAGGATTCAGACCGCATCATAGTACAGAAACTGCGCTAGTTAAAATTACAAATGATTTACTTTTAGCTTCTGACCAAGGCTGTATCTCAATACTAGTCCTACTTGATCTTAGCGCTGCGTTCGACACTATAGATCATAAAATACTCTTGGATCGACTACAAAACTACACTGGTGTTCAGGGACAGGCATTAAGCTGGTTTAGATCGTATTTATCGGACCGTTCTCATTTTGTTTGTTTAAATGGGAAAAATCAAAGATAACGCCAGTAGACTATGGAGTACCGCAAGGATCTGTTTTAGGCCCTCTGCTATTCTCAATATATATGCTGCCACTTGGTAACATTATAAGAAAACATGGAATTAACTTCCACTGTTATGCTGATGATACTCAATTATATATTTCATCACGACCAGACGAAAACACTAACTCATCTAAATTGACAGAGTGTCTCAAAGATATAAAATGCTGGATGACACGTAATTTCCTGCTATTAAATTCAGATAAAACGGAGGTTTTACTTATTGGTCCAAAAAACTACTCACAAAACCTCTTACAATACAACTTTAATATAGATGGATGTCCTGTTACTTTATCCTCTACAGTAAAAGACCTGGGTGTTATACTAGACCGCAACTTGTCTTTCGAAAATCATATTTCATATGTTACAAGAACAGCCTTTTTCCACCTTAGAAACATTGCTAAGCTACGTAACATGCTATCTGTTTCTGATGCAGAAAAGTTAGTTCATGCATTTATGACCTCGAGACTAGATTACTGTAATGCTTTATTAGCCGGTTGTCCTGCATCCTCAATAAACAAGCTACAGTTAGTCCAAAATGCAGCTGCTAGAGTTCTTACTAGGTCAAGAAAATACGATCATATAACACCGATTTTATCATCTCTACACTGGTTACCTATTAAGTTCCGCATCAACTACAAAATACTACTACTAACCTATAAAGCCCTAAACGGTTTAGCTCCAATGTACTTAACGGACCTTCTTTCGCCCTACAATCCACCGCATTCTTTAAGATCACTAAATTTAAGGCTTCTGGTCATTCCTAGGATATATAAGTCCACTAAAGGAGGGAGGGCGTTCTCGCATTTAGCTCCAAAACTCTGGAACAGCCTTCCCAATACGGTTCGAGGCTCTGACTCGCTGACACAGTTTAAAACTAGACTAAAAACGCATCTCTTCAGTCAAGCATTCACATAACGCTTACCTTTTAGTCCTCTGTTATGCCATACAGAACCGTTTGCCGCTGAAACTGCTTAACGCACCAGCGGGGCTCGACAGCCTTTTAGACAAACGGGTCGACACGTCGGCGCGTATGGTTGGGTTGCGGAGAGTTTGTGAGATAGTGATTTTCTAACACTGACTCCTGTATAATGGAAATCATTCTGAACATCAGCTATGCTAATTATCTCCCATCTGCCTTTCTGCTGTTATCTCGGGACGGTTGTCCCGAGAAAAATGGCGTTTGTCAGGTCCAGTTTGTATCCAGCCTCTCACGGGGATCTCAGATGCCCCAACGCCTGTGAAGAGACGACTCAACGCTGGCGATATGTTATGGCTCCATATTATATATGAACAATATTTATATTTAATATTTATATATAAACAATATGAATGTAAGCCAGAGGAGAACTGGCCCCGACTGAGCCTGGGTTCTCCCAAGGTTTTTTCTCCATCCAATCTGATGGAGTTTTGGTTCCTTGCCACTGTCGCCTTGCTTTGCCTTGCTTTTGGCTTGCTTAGTCGGGTTTTTACCATTTAACAATATTACTTATCTGTGTTGTACTTCTGTCATGTTATCACTGTGAAGCTGCTTTGATACAATCTGTATTGTGAAAGCGCTATATAAATAAATGTGACTTGACTTGACTTCTAAATAGGAAAATTATCGAAACACTTTGGTCATTTTGTTTTGAGAAATGCTAATGGTCTTGTGCACTTCAAAGATGTATGTTAAGCTATGCTAAAAGTGGTACTCAACAGTTTAACTCTGGGAGAATTGAGAAAAGCCTTTTTCCAAAAAAAAGTGGAGTATCCCTTTAACAGCGTTCCTACACATTTTCAAAATTCCATACTTTTCCAGACCAGATTTCCGAACCCCTCTGTAGATTTTGAGATCATATTTTAAATGTTCTATGCATTTCCGAATATTCCCTTTGATGACGTGTAATGCAGCTTTTTGCAAAGTTATAAAGATGACAGTATCCAGTTTATCGCTTAGTATGATTATTTAATGATGTATATATTTTTTTACTGGGTGTTCAAAATATGTAGTTCTATATTGTGTAACTCGCATTAATGTTACATCAGTCATTCGGCTAACATATTTACTTTATTCGTCCCTTATCCACGCTCAATTAACTAAAATGTTACTTTAAAACAAGTTTACTTGCAGTTAACCAAGGGGTAAATATAGTTTTACTTTTCCAATTCCAATCATACCAGTCTACCTCTTTATTTAACTGACTTAACCCTCAGGTGCTCTTCGGTCATTTCTGACCGAAGAATTTTCTGTTTTGAAATTTTAAAAAAAATCACAGCTTCATCGGAATGTTATGAAACTTGATGACTTTTATGGCAATGGGTATGTGAACACAAAAAAAAATTGAGGTCATGATCCAAGCAGGCTAAGTGGTCGTGAAAAAAAATAGTCACACTTGTGCTCTTCGGTCAAAAATGACCGACCATAGGAAATGAATGGGAAATTGACAAACACAAAAACTTTGAGAATTTTTGTGTGTACAATCTACAAATCGGCCACGATGCAGAAAAAAGTGCTCAGCATTGAAGGGGTGGCAGCTCTAAAACGTCAAGAGTGCAAAACAGACATACCCACCCCACACACACACACACACACACACACACACACACACACACACTTTTATACACAAAAACACCAATAAATTGTGATTAAAGAAATCTGTTTTGAATATTTAAAAATCACAGCTTCATCAGAAAATTACAGGTCATGATTCGAGTAATTTAAGTGGTAATTTTTTTTTTTGTATTATTTTCAATGGCAAAAATGGACCATAAATATTGCATAAATAGTAATAAGTAACATCAAATTGGCTCAAAATACAAAATTAAAAAGAACAAATATTATTGAACAAAAATAAATTGCATTGGTTTTACTGGGATGGAGGAAATTTCCTTTTCAGGTGTCCAGTCACTTTTGACCGGGAAGATAACAAGTGTGACTCCAAAACGAAGAGCACCTGAGGGTTAAACAAATTAGGACCTGCTTGAAGAAAATAACTAGATGACAAACTTTTAAGACTAATCTAAACAGTTAATGTAACCAGCCACAGATAATTAAAATGTAATCTCAAAAAGTTACATTACATTACACTGGCCATAATTGAGATGAGTCTTTTTTTCTTTAAAAACAAATAACTTACTCTGTGTTCTTGCTTGGTGGGTACTTGCGGTTTCAGTTCAGAGATTGTGTCCTCTGATGGATTATATAGAACATTTTACATGACCTTGTGTTAGATTGTTATTCATCGGCAGTGTATGTGTTTCCTGCATGTGCTAGCTCGCGAATGGTTTGTTCCTTGAATGTTGGGTGAGTGTTCACCCAATCATTTTGGGGCTCGTCTGTCTGGGACAAGCTCACTGGAGCTAAGAAAGGTGAAGTTGGTAAGTTGCATTTGCTACCATGAAGCTGGTACACAAGGATTTCCAATACCTCAATAATGACTGAAATTGGCTTTAAAAAAAAAAAAAAATATATATATATATATATATATATATACATATATATATATATATATACACACACACACACACACACATATACATATATATATGTATGTGTTAGACTGTGACTCGTTGCAATGAATGCATTTTTGCATTTCCTTCAGTATACCAATTAATGCTGTTTTACCTTGAATGGCAGGTGGGTTTCCATGCCAAGCATCTTGGGGCTCGTCTGCCTGGGACAAGCTCACTGGAGCTAAGAAAGGTGAAGTTGGTAAGTTGCATTTGCTACCATGACAGTGCATGAAGCTGGTACACAAGGATTTCCAATACCTCAATAATGACTGAAATTGGCTTATTTTTAAAAATATATATATATATATTTACTCTGCATTCTTCCCTGATGTGTAGATGGTCTTGGGTATTGATAGGGTCTCTGGAATGTGTTCTCTAATTATGCAGAAAAAAAAGTCAAATTGCTTTGTGTTAGACTGTGACTCATTGCAATGAATGCATTTTTGATTTCCTCCATATACCAATTAATGCTGTTTTACCTTGAATGGCAAGTGGGTGTTCATGCCAAGCATCTTGGGCTCGTCTTGCCTGGGACAAGCTCACTGGAGCTGAGAAAGGTGAAGTTGGTACAGTTGCATTTGCTACCATGACAGTGCATGAAGCTGGTACACAAGGATTTCCAATACCTCAATAATGACTGAAATTGGCTTTTTATATATATATATATATATATATATATATATATATATATATATATATATATATATATATATATTTACTCTGCATTCTTCCCTGATGTGTAGATGGTCTTGGGTGTTGATAGGGTCTCTGGAATGTGTTCTCTAATTATGCAGAAAAAAAAGTCAAATTGCTTTGTGTTAGGCTGTGACTCGTTGCAATGAATACGTTTTTGATTTCCTCCATATACCAATTAACCCGTTTAATCCCACTGGTTTTGTGACCAATTGTGACCGCAACTTTTTTCTCATTTCTGGAAGCTCTAAAAATATTGTTATTGACTTTGGGCAAGAAATTCAACTTTTAAATGACAACATAGATTGTCTTGATTAAAATCAATTAATGTCATGTGACTAGTGTGAAAGGTCACATGACCAGATCAGTTCACTTCCTGCTTGCACATCTAGAAGAAGATTTTTTTCCTCAGACTACTACAAAAAGTAGTATATAAAACATCTTAATTTACAGATAGAACTATTATATTTTGTACATATATTCTTTAAAGGGTCTACTACAGATATATTTTGAGAATTATACTCCAGCATAAATATTTTGCTCATAAGACTTGCAAATTTGTTTACGGTCACAAGTGTGACCAATCAGTACAACAGGATAACAGTGCTTCAATTGAAAACACAGGTATTGGCTGGTATTGGCAGGTATTGGCAATCCTACACTGAATATACCACATCTGTGAGGAGGATGGATGATCTTGGCACAGGAGAAGTGCTCACTAACACAGATTTAGACAGATTTGTGAACAATATTTGAGAGAAATAGGCCTTTTGTGTACATAGAAATGGTCTTAGATCTTTGAGTTCAGCTCATGAAAAATGGGGGCAAAAACAGAAAGTGTTGCATTTATAATCTTTGTTCAGTGTAGTTATGAGTATCCCAAAATTTTAAAAATCACAGCTTCATTCGGAATGTTATGAAACTTGGTGACTTTTATGGCATTGGGTATGTGAACACACAAAAAAAATTGAGGTCATGATCCAAGCAGGCTAAGTGGTCGTAAAAAAAAATAGTCACACTTGTGCTCTTCGGTTAAAAATAACCGAACCATAGGAAATGAATGGGAAATTGACAAACACAAAAACTTTGAGAATTTTTGTGTGTACAATCTACAAATCGGCCACGATGCAGAAAAAAGTGCTCAGCATTGAAGGGGTGACGCTCTAAAACGTAAAGAGTGCAAAACAGACATACCCACCCACACACACACACACTTTTATACACAAAAACACCAATAAATTGTGATTAAAGAAATCTGTTTTGAATATTTAAAAATCACAGCTTCATCAGAAAATTACGAAACTTGGTGACTTTTATGGCAATAGGTATGTGAACACAAAAAAATTTGGGTCATGATTCGAGCAATTTAAGGTAATTTTTTTTTTTTTTGTATTATTTTCAATGGCAAAAATAGACCATAAATATTGCATAAATAGTAATAAGTAACATCAAATTGGCTCAAAATACAAAATTAAAAAGAAACAATATTATTGAACAAAAATAAATTGCATTGGTTTTACTGGGATGGAGGAAATTTCCTTTTTAGGTGTCCAGTCACTTTTGTACCCCCAAAAAAGAATTACAATGTAATTTCCTTTCCCAAACGTTGCTCCTAGCCATTACATTACATTTACATGTATCTATTCTTAAAGTAAAATATGCTTTGACAACTTACTTGTGAATTCTTTTTCCAGGCATTTCCGTTTCTGAGATGTCAGAAGTGTAGCATGCCTTTTTCCATTTCTTTGTGATGTTGTCAAAAGATGCTGAAAGAAATGATGTACGTGTATTCATTCAATTAAGCCATGGGATGTCATGTATTAGTGATTTTACCATCTTTTTGATAATGCTCATTTACAGTCTAGTTTAACCTGCTTACCTGATTCATGCAGAATTCTGACTTGATGTTTGCTCCACCCTTTGTCTGTCTGTGGTGCCTCCATAATCCTCACACTCTTCAGCAACCGGTCCAAGTCTTTGAATGGAGGCCACCAGGAGTGGCCATCTGAGTACCAGGACTTAGCTATAGGTCCAGTTGTCCCTTCTCCCACAAACTCCACTATCAGGTACATGTTTCTTTTTTTTCTTTTCTTACTGCAGCAACCTGCTTTAAACCGTGATGTTTAAAGACACTTCTTAAATTTCAGTTGTTCATTTGCATGAACATTTTCAATTCAAAATATTCATGATTCAAATGTACAAAAATAAATGTTAAAAAAAGCAATTAAATGTGTATAAAATAAATTATAATTATTGTGTGTGTAAAAGAGGCACTGAAACGAAACAGCGGTCATGCGGAACTAAGAAAGCTTTCCCCTCAATTATCTCAAGCTTGCAGAAATTGGTTGTCCTTGAGAGGTCATCAACTAGATGAATGCCAAGTGCCGAAGATGGAAGGGGATAGTCAAAAAAAGGTTCATGATTGTTGAAGGTACTGTAGGCTACATGAATTTCATCCCTTACTGAAATTACATTTTGCAACTTTGACACTTTACCCTCAATGTAAACAAAACTGTTAGCCTGGTCCAGTTTTAGAGTGTAAGAGCATGTTTTTAATTCTCTGTACTGTGAAGCTCCCTGAAAACATTCAGGTAGAGGGCCAGCTGTATGTGGTTTTCTGAGCATCTTTGGGGTGTTTTTCTTTTTATCTTTGCTGCAGCTTTGCATCTCGGAGAACCTTCTTACAATTTGACTTAACGGACATGTAGGTTTCCGCAGGAGTCTCTTCAGCTTGTGCAGATAATTCTCGAATTTGAAAGCGCTGAAGTTGTCAAGTACGCCATGGTGTTTTGCATCTTCTGCAAGATGTACAAGAGAGTGGACGTTGTAGGACAGGAATTTGGGGCCATATAGCTGTCCAAAGTGTGTGACAAAAAGTCTCAGGATATCATTGGCATAGTCAATGTGATCTCCAATCAGGCTGTTATTGCTCAGGATGAAAATTCCCACAAAAACAACAGGAAGTTTTTGTACACCTCTGTGTCAAGGAGATCTTTTAGCACAACAGGGCCTGTGTACAATAAAAACTGTCTGAACTCGGTTGCCTTCCATCGATCTATTTCCCTCAGTGCCCTTGGTTTGCGTGCAAATTCCATGGGAACATTTTTTTGGACACCAACCAGCCTTTCTGTCAGCACAGTGACTTGGAATCCTGACAGTCTGCAAGTGAGAGGACCCAGCCGAAGCCACAAGAGGAGAAGCCTTCTCATGACTCCAAGACACACAAGGTGCATATAATCTAGGGGGAATCCAAAGACCATGTCCAGGGAGGTTTCTTCCAGAGGTGAGGTGCCATGGTGGTGATCTGAATCATGTTTATTTCGGAAACTCTCATTATTTCTAAGAGGCATGTCATTTCTAGGGAAGGTCATCCTGTTCTCCATGTACATGCCATCTTGAATGCACTTTTCGCACCCATGGTAGCCTGTATGTCCTTTCACCTGTTTCAGAAAAGCCCGTGCAGGTGCGTCACAAACCATTGAGGTAAGCTTTAGTGTTAAATTGACTCCCTCAAATTCAAAACCATTGCCTAATTCTTTTATTTCACAGATGAAGTCTCTGAGATACTTATCCAGTGAGCTAGGCTTACTATCACCACGAAATAAACCTATTGTCACAGGTTCCTCCTGCACCAAGTTTTGCACAGTTCCAAGAATAGGCCAGAATTGAGTTGTTGAGCTCTTGTAGAGAGGCAAACCATCCATGTTCACCTGGAGCTCCAAATTGCTCATGTTCCTCACAATGTCCATGTTCTTATGGAGTACCCCTGAAATGGATTGCAGTAGGCCAAAATGATAGTACTGTCCACCAGCTTTGCTCTGTGTTTTAGCCCTGTTGGAGCGCACTGTTCCTAACAGTGTCCTTGCATCTTTTGGCAGATTCAAATTATGTTCGCGGAGGATATTGAGCAATGAATTTAGTGCAACATGTGTTATTTTATGTTCTGTTGCCCAGGTGGCCAAGCCATCATCCAGGGAACTTAGATGCAGTTTAGACTCTGTGTCTGTGTCTGTGTCTGATTCACTGCTGTATGCACTTGCCATTGAGACGTATTCAGACTCATCAATATGGGACAGACAATCCATAAAGTCATCATCGTCATCATCAACGGTGTGGCTTGTGTCACTGTGCTGCATGCTACAATACTCCTCCCTCCATGATGGTGATGATACAGCTTGCATTGACTGCAGTTGTCTGTCAACTTTAGCTTTGGCTTTCCTTCGCAATGTCCAGTAGGATTGTTTTTTGCAAGCCATGGTGCTGAGACATTAACACAAAAAAAGTGCATTGTAATAACCTGTCTAAGCCAAATGTAGTGGCTCTCAACTCTAAAGACCTTTGCATAGCACGCATAACTCCAGTCCTCGCGACCCACTGCTCTGCACATTATGCATGTCTCCCTTATTTAACACACCTGATTCAGACTCTCTGTCTATCCTAACGAGCTGAGGATCTGAATCAGGTGTGTTAAATAAGGGAGACATGCACAATATGCAGAGCAGTGGGTCGCGAGGACTGGAGTTGAGAACCCCTGGCATAGCACATTTTGGATGTCTCCAGTAGTACATATGCTGTTCAGTTCTAAGAGGTTTATACGACTTGAAACACACTAGATTAGAGAATCCAGAAGGGTATCCCTAAGATAAAAATTTAGAACCACTTGCTTAATGCATTAAAGTCAATGAGTTAACTTTCTTACCTTGTTTTTGACAGTGTTAACTGTGGCTACTATCGTTGAGTGAGTGTGGTTGACTCTAGTGAACTTTCTGTTGTTGGGGAAAGAATTAACTGTCAGTTTTCTCATTTTATTTAATAAATTACATTTTATGAACCTAAATGTGTACCTTTTTACTGTTTTATTTACAGTGTATTTTTATTCTGCATACCTTACTCGCACAGAACTCCTGTCCTGTTTGGCTGTGGTTCCTCCATCGCGACTGTCTTTGTTTGGAGCCACCGTGAGAGGTCATCATTTTGCTCTAGATATTGGCTCTTCTCCCACAAACTGCACTATCAGGTACTTTATTTTTATTTATTTATTTTTTCCTGCAGTAATGTTGATTGTATTTAATCTACAGATTTTCACAACTAACAAAGCATCTTGCAGTTCAAAACGCTTTCCGTCAATTACGCTTTCAAGTTGAATCCGTAAGGCAGTCTGTCGGAAGCTAAGTTTACTTTATAAAGAATTAAAAATGAATATTTTTATTGCAATAAAATAAATTAATATACACAGGATGGCTTGAGGGGTGAGTAAATCATAGTAGGTTTGTGCCAATGATAGTATCGTGATATTTACGATAATCAGAGATCTTGCCGATGGCTGCTGCCTTCTACGATATCAATACGATATTTGGCTCGGTTTCCCATTAATGTATAATAATAATAATTATTATCATCATTATTATAAGGTTATACTGTTATTAATTTAATATTAGGAACTACAATTAATTTATCTATCCTAAATTCATAACGACTCCAGCACATGACTGACACGGGCATATCTGTTCCTCTCAATTCCGATTTCGTTTTAACTCCTACTGCATGCCTGATAGCGATCCGGCGCCGCCAGATTTCCGCGTTCAGACCTGTCTACAAAAAAAAAAAAAACAGGTTCGCGTGAACGGACAATTATCATATAAAATGCAAATATCATTAATTGAAAAGAAGACTGTTCTACCCTAGGAAAAGTAGTTTTATTTATTTTTAAAGTCCCTGTAAAGTCAAAATTAATGAGCTTTTGAAAATAATGAGGGTGCTCAAAAGAGGGCCGAAGCAATACTTGTCTACAGAAATATTGTTGTTATGCGATATCCATGATCAAGTAGTCCCTGTATGAGTTTTTGTCCTTTACAAATATCATATGATATAAATGTCACAGTGACACACAGAGTGCTTTTTTCCCCAAATATCAATATTGCGAAATGTGTGAAGTAGGCCTATGGAGAAAAGGTTGGAAGCCCGCAGTTTCACGTGGAGCATTTGGAGATTTTTAGAGATCAGAGACTCAATGAACCACATCTCAACACTAAATGATGAAGACCGTCTCATAGACGCCTGTCTCAAAAACAATCAAAACATCGTCTAGCCCTACAACTTTATAGTTTTTTTTAGTCAATGTTTATTAAAAAAACATCCAATAATGCAGAATATGGAATGATAAATATTAAATTGATGAGTTGTTAATATATATATAACAATACAAAATATATGGGTATGGTTTTACAGCTAAATTCAGCATATTGACACAAAATGAAACTGCAGATCCACCTTTCGCTGACTGGAGTCCAGTTGTTTCTGTGAGTTGCAGTGATCCATTTGCTCCTCTTTCTATCGCAGTCTGTAAAAATATACCTCCGATTTTTGTGTAGAAATCTAGTTGTAAAGTCCATCGCAAAGCTCTTTCCCACTTAATGTGTTGTGTTTGTTTTTCGTGGCATTCACACTGAACACATATACAGTCCGCTTAAGTCTTTTTCCACTCACTGTGAGAAACTGCAGCACTCCGGCCGGAGGTGACGTCACACGCATTCCCTCTATAACAGCAGAGCGACAGCACTGACGAACGCCCACAAGCGACATCACAGCACAGAGCCTAGCGACACACAACAACAAAATCACTGGCGGTGTGAACGGGGCTTAGACTTCATCATTTTAAAAGTATTTGCATGTATAATTCCAGACGTAGCCTTGTGTTTTATTATTTTTCAAATGCCTTCGCTGGCTTTATAGGCTACTGGTTATGTGATTTTGTGTCTACGACAAACGCGTACAAACATCATGTACCTGAATTTTGTATAAGTACTAATGTTGTAAATGTATTTTTCATGTAAATATGTTTTAATGACGTTTATTTTCGATTTGATCAAGAACGTAAACTTGTCAAACGCTGTTTGTGTTTAACATTAGTAGCCAGTCAGTTGCTATAGGGATCTTCGCCCGTGACATCAGCGACGCGGTTGCATGTGCTCTGGTTGGCAGAGAAGTAATGGCCCTTTGCCGCCCAGTATTATAAAGTCATAATTTAACCCAAAGATTGACTGTACAGTCAGTGTATCATCTGTGTACACACCCTTATAGATTAAGGGCAAATTATTGTATTTTCTTTGATACATTTTTACGTATATGTTGACCAATGTTATTTATCAGAGGTAAGATAACTTTGATTCAAAATATAGCCCATGGACAAATTACACCTCTATTTTACTCTAGTTGTAACACATTTACCAGTTAGCCAGTTAAAACAAGTAATATTCGTAAGTGATCGACCGATGTATTGGATTACCGATATTTTTCCCGATATTTAAGCATTTTCCCATAATCGGGTATTCGGTTTTGTAATATCGGATTCGCCGATAGACGGCGCTGTATTGTGGCCGTTTTGAGAATTCCACCTTTGCGTGCTGCAAAGGTGGAACTCCTCAAAACGGCCACAAGATGGCCGTTTTGAGAATTCGTCTGAGAAGATTAGTCAACAACTCTGTGCACGGGTGAAGTAAATGTTCTACTTGCTTTGCTTTAATTATTCAACTTTATTTAACATAATAGACATGCAAAAATGAGATTTTGTGTTTTTCCTGTAACTTCACTCTGCATACCAACTGTTGTCTTGTCTGCTGTCTCTGTCTTTTGCCTGTATTGTTACTTGCCTATTGTAAAGGGTCCTTGAGCGTTGAAAAGGTGCTATATAAATAAAACTTATTATTATTATTATTTATTTGTTTGTGGAATTTAATTATTCATTATCTGCATGCGCGCAGATCGTGTTTGAGTAGCCTATAGTCTGTTATAGTTCTGTGTAAATGCATAGATAAACAGCACTTTGTCAGAAAGCATTTCATGTTCTAGATCCGCGATCCCACACCTATTCATGAGCCACACCTGGCTCTTTGGCAAAAATCATGTGGCTCGCGAGATCTCTCACCCTTTACCAACAAACGAGCGATACAAAAAAAATAAGACTCTGCAGAAAAATCTGCCATTACAATTCCCTTGTACCACAGTCTACCGAAGTTATTTAAACGTTTACGATAATAAAATTCTTGTACCAGTAAATGTGTGTATTCAGTGCTGGTCGCGCTCTCGATTGTTACGAGCCATCAGAGAAATCAACTCGTCTCTGTGATAACCTACAGCTCCTGCACTGGGATTCAAGCAGCTGCCGCTTGTTTAAGGTAGGCCTAATGGCGATAAGCAGCAAACATATAAAAGTAGGCTATAAACTTTAATACTTTCACTTTTGCCGCTGAGATGACATGATAAATGATGATTTATCCTAAATGGATCATAGCCTATGATTATTTTGTCAATCTATGACAAAAATGCTATAATAAACTAGATTAGTGCATAATACACATTGCTCTTTGTATTGTTGAAAAATACATTCATGAAAAATAAGATAACAAAAATCAAAAAGATCAAATATTTTAGATATAAAAATATTGTATCTTTTATATTGTATAAAATTGCTACTATAAAACTGAGTCATGTTTTAAATGTATAGCACAGATGTTTTAATGAAGCAGCAACATATAATTGACAGGGCATAACAAGAAGGGCAATTAATAATCTGCCATTGCGTCACTGCATTATGATATGAAAGGCTGCAATACAGTGCGGCACACAGCGCTTATGTGCATCCCTAGCGGAGAATGATGTGCTTGAAGCCACATGGAGTTATAGTGCGTTTAATAAGCATTATTCTATCTATGATAAACTATACAGTGCTATTTTACATTTGATTACTAAATTAGGTTTCTTTTCAGACAGAAACAATTACCTGAAAAGATGTTAGTAGACCTTTCTGAAATGAAAGCACTTTGTATATAATTTATATTTTTGATTAGTTGTATTCTTGTGTTTGTACTTGTTTTTTTCTTATGCGTCCTTTTTATATATAAAACAAAAAAAGCCTGCACAGTGCTGCATAACAAATAGATTTTTTTTCTTCGTTTTGCTTTTTCTATTTACATTTCAAACTATAAAGTTTAATTATGTTCTTAATTCTTAAAACAAACAAACAAAAAAAAAACACCAAAAAGAACTGATAAGAATACCGTTGAAGTACCGGATCGATAAGCGGTATCGGTAAAAGTAGTCATACCAATAAAACCTTAACGATACCCATCCCTATGTGTAAAACAAACGTGCATAAAGTTAAAAAATGTAGCAAATTATCTTTCAGAAACGTTTATTAAGAGCCGTGTGTGGTGAGGTTCTGTTTTACTCTCTTCATTCGCGGCTTTCTCGGTCTGATTCTGCCTCAAACTGAACTGCAGTTCGACACCATTATTTACATCTGGACCGGAGCTGGCAGTTTCCCCCTAATGTAATGGGTGTTAATCTTCGGACAATCGTGAGCGACAGTTTAGCCAATCAACAACACACCGGGCCAAACTAACCAATCTGAGCACACCACGGTGCTTCTGAGGGAGTGTTTTCATAGAATCAGGAAGTGAACCGCTCGTTCAGGGGACGGGAGAGCGGATGACAGTAAAGGTGAAGTTTATGAAATATAAGACTTAAAAAAAAAACATGAATACATGTTATATTGCATCCCATAAACACAATCATGCAAAGAAAAAAGAAGTCAACCCCCTCCCTTTAAGAAGCACTATCTTAAATGTACACATCTATTTGTTGTTGTTTTTTACTGTTTTCTAGGGGGTTCTTAATTTAGTTGACCAGCAACACATTATATGCAATGCAAGTTAAATTTTTAAAACTTTTGAAGTCAAAACTAGAATTATGGTGATAGGCATGTGTTTGTGTGTGTCTTGCATTGTCTCAAAAATTTTTATTTTTTTGGCACATTTTGAGACAATGTATGACACGCACACAAACACGTGGGTTTGTGTGTCTTGCCAAGAACCCTCCCACCCCACGACGGATACTACTCAAAAAATAATTTCAGGGTTGGCAGTTCTGCAGATGCATTTACACTTGTCCAGTTTCTGCAAAAATTTACACTTGCAATAAAAGGGGGAGGGGGCGGGTGTCGGCTGTGATTGTCACTACAGAACTCCAGAGCTCCTCACTTTGCAGTTAAAAAAAAACTTAATTTGCAAAGAATTGTATTATTATAGTTTAATGTATTTTTGATGTTTTTTTCGTTGTTGTTTATATGTTTATAAATGCTCTGACAATTGTTAAAAAATGTTCTATCAAAACAGAAATGGACAAAAGAAAAATTTTCTTCTTAGGGTTTCGTCTTTGGCTAGTTACACTCACCGGCCACTTTATTAGGTACACCTGTCCAACTGCTCGTTAACACTTAATTTCTAAGCAGCCAATCACATGGCGGCAACTCAGTGCATTTAGGCATGTAGACATGGTCAAGACAATCTCCTGCAGTTCAAACCGAGCATCAGTATGGGGAAGAAAGGTGATTTGAGTGACTTTGAACGTGGCATGATTGTTGGTGCCAGAAGGGCTGGTCTGAGTATTTCAGAAACTGCTAATCTACTGGGATTTTCACGACACAACCATCTCTAGGGTTTACAGAGAATGGTCCGAAAAAGAAAAAACATCCAGTGAGCGGCAGTTCTGTGGGCGGAAATGCCTTGTTGATGCCAGAGGTCAGAGGAGAATGGCCAGACTGGTTCGAGCTGATAGAAGGGCAACAGTGACTCAAATAACCACCCGTTACAACCAAGGTGGGCAGAAGAGCATCTCTGAACGCACAGTACGTCGAACTTTGAGGCAGATGGGCTACAGCAGCAGAAGACCACACCGGGTGCCACTCCTTTCAGCTAAGAACAGGAAACTGAGGCTACAATTTGCACAAGCTCATCGAAATTGGACAATAGAAGATTGGAAAAACGTTGCCTGGTCTGATGAGTCTCGATTTCTGCTGCGACATTCGGATGGTAGGGTCAGAATTTGGCGTCTACAACATGAAAGCATGGATCCATCCTGCCTTGTATCAACGGTTCAGGCTGGTGGTGGTGGTGTCATGGTGTGGGGAATATTTTCTTGGCACTCTTTGGGCCCCTTGGTACCAATTGAGCATTGTTGCAACGCCACAGCCTACCTGAGTATTGTTGCTGACCATGTCCATCCCTTTATGACCACAATGTACCCAACTTCTGATGGCTACTTTCAGCAGGATAATGCGCCATGTCATAAAGCTGGAATCATCTCAGACTGGTTTCTTGAACATGACAATGAGTTCGCTGTACTCAAATGGCCTCCACAGTCACCAGACCTCAATCCAATAGAGCATCTTTGGGATGTGGTGGAACGGGAGATTCGCATCATGGATGTGCAGCTGACAAATCTGCGGCAACTGTGTGATGCCATCATGTCAATATGGACCAAACTCCCTGAGGAATGCTTCCAGCACCTTGTTGAATCTATGCCACGAAGAATTGAGGCAGTTCTGAAGGCAAAAGGGGGTCCAACCCGTTACTAGCATGGGGTACCTAATAAAGTGGCCGGTGAGTGTATATTATGACTGGGTTAAATATAATCGCTGTACTAAAGACTAAAATACTTTTTATTGACTAAAACTAGACTGTCTTCGTCGACTAAACCTAGACTAAAAAGAGTATGAATGTGACTAAAACTAATAAAAATTAAAATGACAACTTGGCACAAAGACTAGAATAAAACTAAAACAGGCCGCCAAAAACAACACTATAAATGAGAAACAAAATGTTTAAATTTTAAATTAAATACTTTTAGAATTATGTTCAATCTGATTTCAGTGCCATAGCTGTGGAGTATCTAAGCAGGTTGTTGACGCAGTATTGTTTTCATGTTTCTACATTTACATGGTGTTCACTGCCCAATATTGTTTGTGAGAAATAAGTATTTTAACCCACAGTAACTTTCTTCTACCTTATAGAATGCTCTAACATCTTTTTCAATTTATTTTCTCCACCATACAGCTTTGAAGATCACAGATCTACCTCCAGTGCCATCCTAAGATGCACAGATCTACCTCTAGTCCACCTTCATTCCCATGCCCACCTGGCCATCAATGTTTTCATTCAATTTTAAAATATGCAATAAAATAATAAATATGCAGTCCATAACAAGTGTCTGCCATGCACAATACTGTTCACTTTTATAATCTATGAGACTAGGATTAGGAAGGAAGCGGTCGTGTATGGCCGGTGTTCATGACAGAACTCGTCCAGCGGGAGCTCATCTAGCGGGAGATCCTCCGATCAGCACCAGGTCATCTGCGGAAGCCAGAGTCGGTTACGGGACCTTATTTGTGATTATATTCACCTTATTGCTCTCAGCAGTTACTGCATTACTTATTTTTTAAATCTATATATCTAAAGATGGTTTTAAA
>JAQIUQ010006402.1:0-79950 GCA_030378365.1 Hybognathus amarus
GGATATTCCTTTGGTTCAGTTACATCTTGAAAATGGCAAGATCTCGAATCTCGCCTGCCTCTGTTGGACATTACACATCTTTCTTCGCCAAGGTCTTGCAGCCCATGTCGCTGCCCTACGGCTCTCCCACCTCTTTTGCCTTTGACTAGCTCCGCCCTCCCTAGGTTCCACCTCCATCTATGGTTGCTGCAGCTCAGCCTCTAGCTTGGGTCGCTGCTTCCACTTCAGGGGGTCGGCGCTGTGCTGCAGCACTGTCTAAAAGTCGCCCGAGGTCTTTGTGTCTCACTGCCTCATCAGCTTCTCTGGCTGCGTGGTGTGCTCCACCTCCATCACCTCCGGTAATCCCCTTGGTTGTGTTGGGACTCTTCACTCCATGGCTACTCCATTCTGCGGACACCGCCGTGGGATGCAGTCCTGACTGTGGGCTGGGTCTCTGTCTGCTTTTCTCTGCTCAAAGCCATCCCCCCTGGCTGTCACCACCACCTGCACCAACCTTTCCTCCAGCTACGGACAGACGGCCGCTGTCGGATGCAGTCCTGACTGTGGGCTGGGTCTCCGATCTGCCTTCCTGTTCAGAGGCCAACCCCCCTGGCTGTCACCACCATCTGCACCAACTCTTTGCACTAGTTCTCTTCGGCTTTTTATTGTCCTCCAGCTAAGCCAGCATTCCTTGCCAGACGAACACCTGCGGTGCTAGTATAGACCATTACAACACAAAAGACTACATTTTATTCCAATGGCTTGTAGTTTCAATGTCCCTAACTCAGTCTAAGGGACGTGGAAACTGCAAGCCGTTGAATGAAATGTAGTCTTTTGTTGTAATGGTCTATACTAACTTTTGTTACTGAATGTGATCTTTTAATGTGAGCGGAAGTAGGTCAGTGTCTCGCCGACCGTTGCCATCCGTGCCAAGCCGCCCGTGCATCCGTCCGTCCAGCCGCCCGTCCGTGCCAGTCCGAGTCGCCCGCACTACGTGCAGCCCGCGCATAGCCATCACTGCGTGCCGTGCAGCTAGCCGTCTCATCACCGTCCAGCCAACCCCGTGCATAGCCACCCTGCGTGCGTGCCACAGTCGCCCCATCCATCAGCTCACACCATCCATCCAGCCCACCCAGCCCAGTCCCATCCAGGCCAGCCCATCAGGATCCACAGCTCACCACCACCGCCATCCGTGCCACCACGGCCCACGCCATCCATCCCAGTCCAGCCATCCATCCATCCAGCTCAGCCATCCATCCAGCCCATCCATCCCATCCACCTGCCCATTCCATGCATCCACACCCCAGTGCCTACCATCCATCACAGCTCACCCAGCTCCATCCGTGCCAGCCACCCAGTCCATGCCAGCCATCCACGTCCACACCCACCCATACCAGCTCACCCACCATCCATACCAGCTCACCATCCATCCACACTCACCCAGTCCATCCAGCCCCATCCATACCAGCCCAGCCATCCCATACCAGCCACCACCCATCCCATACACCAGCCCACCCGTCCATACCATCCCATCCCATCCATCCATCCACCTCCCACCCATGCCATCACCATCCAGCTCCATCCATCCACCTCACCCAGTCCAGCTCACCCAGCCAGCCCATCCCTGCCCAGCCACCCAGCCCCATCCATCCACGCACCAGCCAGCCGTACGTCCAGCCCGCATGCAGTCCATGCAGCCCAGCCCGTCCATGCGTGCCAGTCTCACCGCGTCCATCCGTCCCAGCCCCCGTCCACCCCGTTCGTCCAAGGCCTTGAACAGGGAAGAGCAGACGGACACCCAGCCCACAGTCAGGACTGCATCTCACAGCGGCCGTCCGTCCGTAGCTGGAGGAAAAGTTGGTGCAGGTGGTGGTGACAGCCAGGGGGGATGGCCTTGAGCAGGGAAAAGCCGACGGAGACCCAGCCCACAGTCAGGACTGCATCCCACTGCGGAGTCGCAGAATGGAGTAGCCATGGAGTGAAGAGTCCCAACATTACCAAGGGGATTACCGGAGGTGATGGAGGTGGAGCACACCACGTAGCCAGAGAAGCGATGAGGCAATGAGAGCACAAAGACCTCAGGCGACCGCGGACTAAGCCGCGGCATCGCAGAATGGAGTAGCCATGGAGTGAAGCGTCCCAACACTAGTCTCCCAAGTTTTTGAGGTGAAAAAATACGGTAAGTTGTTGTATGAGGGCAGTTCAATGACAGATCTGAGGCCTTAATCTAAAGCGCTTTGTTTCTGGTTTAGTTTTGCCCAAGTTTGACATGACTGTAAACGCACAGCAGACCTACAGCGTTGCAGTTATGGGACTGAAAGTCGAGTCTTGTGCCAAGTGAGTGATGCCTTATTTTCTTGTCTTGTGTGTTGGTTAGTTCTTTATCTTGTTATGATGTTTCCCAAGATATGCATATGGCCAACCTGTGCCTTAGTGGAAGTGTGCCGTGATCCATTTCCATACAGTCTGCTTCATAATTTGACCAGACAAGACATCCACTTAAGCCACAAAGTTGATCTTTTCATTGTTTGTTTGGACTTTCTCTCGCAGATGTAATGGTGTCAATCTGCAATGGTGTCCTTTACAAACAAAGCTGTATATCTCTTTGGAGGGGAGCAAGCTGGCCCAACAAACTGCTGTAGAATCTAACCACAAACAAGAATGGACTGGCTGCGTCTTCCCTGAACACTGCTAATCTTAAGGCTGATCTGAATCATGGTGGTACGAACTTATATTTGTAAAAATTAAGACTTTCTCTAGCATGATACTGATTAAGTTTGATCTTCCGCAGGTGACTGCTAATCCACAGCTTTTTTTATGGTTCTAAACTGCCATACTTCACTACAGATACAAGGTTTGTTCAGGGGGATGGCCTTGGGCACGGGAAAAGCCGACGAGAGCCCAGCCCACATCAGGACTGCATCCACTGGAGAGTCGCAGAATGGAGTAGCCATGGAGTGAAGAGTCCCAACATTACCAAGGGGATTACCGGAGGTGATGGAGGTGGAGCACACCACGTAGCCAGAGAAGCGATGAGGCAATGAGACACAAAGACCTAGGCGACCGCGACTAAGCCGCGGCATCGCAGAATGGAGTAGCCATGGAGTGAAGCGGTCCCAACACTAGTCTCCCAAGTTTTTGAGGTGAAAAAATACGGTAAGTTGTTGTGTGAGGGCAGTTCAATGACAGATCTGAGGCCTTAATCTAAAGCGCTTTGTTTCTGGTTTAGTTTTGCCCAAGTTTGACATGACTGTAACACGCACAGCAGACCTACAGCATCGCACAGTTATGGGACTGAAAGTTGAGTCTTGTGCCAAGTGAGTGATGCCTTATTTTCTTGTCTTGTGGTTGGTTAGTTCTTTATATCTTGTTATGATGTTTCCCAGATATGCATATGGCCAACCTGTACCTGGTCAAGCCTTAGTGGAAGTGTGCCGTGATCCATTTCCATACAGTCTGCTTCATAATTTGACCAGACAAGACATCCACTTAAGCCACAAAGTTGATCTTTTCACTGTTTGTTTGGACTTTCTTCGCAGATGTAATGGTGTCAATCTGCAATGGTGTCCTTTACAAACAAAGCTGTATATCTCTTGGAGGGGAGCAACTGGCACCAACAAACTGCTGTAGAATCTAACCACAAACAAGAATGGACTGGCTGCGTTTCTTCCCTAAACACTGCTAATCTTAAGGCTGATCTGAATCTGGTGGTACGACTTGTATTTTGTAAAAATTGAGACTTCTCTAGCATGATACTGATTAAGTTTGATCTTCCGCAGGTGACTGCTAATCCACAGCTTTTTTTATGGTTATAAACTGCCATACTTCACTACCAGATACAAGGTTTGCTTCAGCTTCTCCTACCTGCCGATTTCCTGCCGTTTGACACCGATATGTGTTTCCAGAACCAGGTACTGTATGATGTGGCTATTTTTCAATTTGGGAATGTTGGTGTGTGTCCTACAGCGTGTTGGTCCTTGTTCCAGGTGATGGTTTCTGCTCAAGCAGGATCTCTGTGTAGCCTCAGTGCTGTAGATCAGAGCGTCCGGATCATGGAGCCAGGAAGACAATTGCAATGCTGAGAGGATTTCTGTGGGCCTCAATCAGGTTTTTTGTTTGGGCTTTTAAACTGAATATTTCAGTGTGTGGCACTTCTTATTAGAATGCCACTTCAGTTTACCCCAGTGTCTGAAGTACAAGGGCCTGAATTTCTATAGCAACTTCAGTGTCCGGTATGTCTGTTAGTTTGATTCCTGCTCTAGAGATTGGTACATGACTTAAAGATAAAATGTAGTCTTGTGTTTTGTTGGTCTATACTAGCTTTTGTTACTGAATGTGGTCTTTTAATATGACTGAAGTCGTCATCCATGATTTTCACCATGGTGCGTCAGATCTCGTTGACAGTGTAGATCCGTCCGTGTGTCCGTCCGTATTACGTGTGCGTGATTGCGTCCGTGATTGTGTCCGTGTCAATGCATGCGTGCGTCTAGTCTAATACCTGCGTGTCCGTGCCGTACGTGCGTGCGTCCTTCCGTCCGTCCGTGCGTGCGTCAGTCCGTGCGTGCGTCCGTCAGACACAAAGACCTCCAGGCGCTGCAGAATGGAGTAGCCATGGAGTGAAGAGTCCCAACACTAGTCTCCCAAGTTTTTGAGGTGGAAAAAATACGGTAAGTTGTGTAAGGGAAGTTCAATAACAGATCTGAGGCCTTAATCTAAAGCGCTTTGTTTCTGGTTTAGTTTTGCCCAAGTTTGACGTGACCGTAACGCACTGCAGACCTGACACCGTTGCAGTTACTGGGACTGAAAGTTGAGTCTTGTGCCAAGTAAGTGATGCTCTATTTTTCTTGTCTTGTGGTAGGTCAGTTTTTCTTTTTTATCCTTTTGCCTGTGCTCTGACTTAATTGTGTCTTTGTTCTCCTACCAGATGAATGCCATGGGCTGTGCCTCTCTTACTGTTCGATACGTCAGTGTTTTTCAACACCAAATTTGAAGACCAAATGCAAGACGCATTTCTTGTTAATGTGAATGTTACTGAGGAGGGAACAGGTGAGCTATTGGCTGATCTGAACCATATACTCTATCATCTTTACAAGACATGCACTTTAAGTCACAAAGTTGATATTCTTCACAGTTTGTTTGGACTTTCTCTCGCAGATGTAATGGTGTCAGAATCTGCAATGGTGTCCTTTACAAACATAGCTGTATATCTCTTGGAGGGGAGCAACTGGCCCAACAAACTGCTGTTGAATCTAACCACAAAACAAGAATGGACTGGCTGCGTTCTCCCACGGCCAATGCCCCGTCCGGAGTGACTTCAAGGCGATTTTGCAGATCAGAGAGTTCTCTCCTCAAGTCCATATACAGCAGCCACTGAGGGCAGGCCAGTTCTGCCTAGAGATCAAGACGATCCTCCTCAGCCCATGAGGGCACTGCCTGTAGATTCACAGAGGTGACCTTCTGCATTCTCATGCTGTCAGTCACAAGAGATTGATTATCTCACTGACAACCTTGGAGACCTGAGACTACCAGGCTCGGCAACTCGGCTAACTTCAAGTCACCCTTTCTCTTCTTATGAACCAACTCAATCCCAACACAAGCTAGCCCATCAAGAAGATGCTACATATCCTCAACCTGGTATTAGGCACATAGATAGACCACGTGGTTACTACAACACAGACCACAGAGGCCATAACTATATGTCCACTGACCAAAGAGATCGCAACCAATATCCCCCAGCTGTTCAGTTTATGCCTCAGGACTACAATCAAGAGACAGCAGCTACGTATGGGACTTATAAAGATCATAGTCTGAACTGCAAACCTGTCCGCTAATTCCCTTCCACTGAACCATATGGTTATCAGCAACCTTATCATGGGATTCCAGCTACAAGTCCAGTCTATCAAGATGAGAGACTTACTCCAAGGGATACATTAGCTCACCATGCACATGAGAGACATGCATATGAGAGACACTCAGACAGCTATGGTCAATCAGCTCCTAATCCTGCAGACAAATCAAGCTTCTTGACCCACGAACAGTACGCAGATTACGCCCTGAGACATATCATGCCATACCACCCAATGCGCCCTCCTTCTCTTCCATATCCTCATGTAGAGCCCACCTACAGAGGTCCTATTCCCACCATTCCTCATTTTTGCAGTGAAGATCCCAGAGAGTTTGCACGACTCAAAATTGCACTGGAGAATTTGCTACCTGCCGAGGCTACAGAACGTTTCAAGTACCAAATACTCGTTGATCATCTGAAACAGGAGAATGCCTTGCTCATTGCAGACTTGTACGTCAACAGCAGGTACCCATACACCAACACCATGAGGTCTCTAACTGCACTTTATAGTCAACCACATCAACTCGCACTACAAAGAATTGCAGAATTGATGGATGGCCCAAAAATCAGGAGTGGTGACACTAAATCTTTTAGAATGTTTGCCCTCAAAGTGCGTGCATTAGTTGGAATGCTGGACCAACTTGGAGCTAAAGGATGGACAGAGCTCAAATGTGGTGAGTCACGTGTTTCACGTCTCCTTGCCAAATTGCTTCATGATCTTAAAGCAAACTTCAGAAGGTTTGTTAACCCCATTCAGAACCCAGTTCCAACACTGATGGAACTCAGCGATTGGCTAGAATATGAGCTCAGAATACAAGAGGATGAGTCACAGTACGTTAGTAATGTAAGCAGAGTCTACTCTCAGCCACAGAGAGAACAGCAAAGGAATTGCAAGCCGGTTCAACGATTTGCTACTGTCTTGCATGGTGGCGAACGGAGTAAACCAGCAAGTGTTACAGCAGTCAAGAAGGAGAACCGACAAAGTACTGCCCCTTCTGCAACACTGTGCAGCATTACTTCAATCAGTGCGCTAATTTCAAACTGCTGAATCAAGATCAAGTGGAGTCTTGGCTGAAGTCAAATCAGAAGTGCTTTAGGTGTGGCTGTGATCACCAGATCTCACAATGTAATCTTAAAGCCAAATGCAAAAAAATGTGAAGAGACGTTTAGAAATACTGCATGACTTCAATGCCAAAGGTAAACATGAAACACAAGCTTCAGCAAAAAACAGTTGTCTTGTGAACTCAGAAGTAGAGACTTTGTATATGGACAGACCAACTGCAGGCAGCAAAGTTCTTTTGAAGGTCAGCCAAGTGATCTTGAGAAATGGAGAGAAGGAACTTGACACATACGCTATATTGGATGACTGGATCAGAGAGGACAATGTTACTGTATGAAGCAGCACAGCAACTTGATCTTCAAGGACTTCCTGAAGATATAGCCCTCCGTACTGTGAGACAAGACATACGGGTTGTTCATGGGGCGGCTGTTTCATTCTCAGTAGCTTCTGCATTTAAGCCAAACAAATCCTTCACCATTGAAAGAGCTTTTACAGCCAAAGAACTGAGCCTCGCAAAGCACACTTACCCTGTTAAGTTGCTGCAGAAGAAATACAGATAGCTACAAGGTCTGCCCATTCCCTCATTGCAGCAGGCTCAACCACTCTTACTCATTGGCTCAGATTATCCACATTTAATCACAGCTACAGAGCCAGTACGTCTCGGACCTCCTGGCGGTCCTGCCGCTGTGAAAACCAGACTCGGGTGGACTCTGCAGGGCCCCTCAAAATTCCTTGCCAGTCATCTCTTACCACAACAGTGTCTATTAACCTCCACTTTGTCAGCAGAAGCCGAACTGTTCAACAATGTACAGAAATTGTGGCAAATGGACACACTTCCATATAGGAGTGAGACACAGAAGGCAAGACACAGAAGCGGTGCAAATTCTTGAGGAGAAAACAATCAGGGTGGCAGTCGGAGACATTCAAATGTATGCAACACCTCTCCTCTGGAAAAGAAATCTTCCACCTTTGCAATCAGCTAAAGAAGCAGTAACAGCCCATTTAAGAAGCACAGAAAACACCTTTTGCAGAACACAGATCTTGCTTCAGTGTATGTTAAAGAAGTGCAGAAACTTGAAAAGGCAGGCTATATCTCAAAGCTGACACCAGAGGAGACAGATAAAAGCCGATGGAATCAAGGTCCACAGTTCTTAACTCGGTCAGTTAGTAGTTGGCCCAAACAGCCTCATGATTATGTAAGCGATGACATCCAAGAACACGCAGTTATACTTTCTGTGGAGCGCTATCCTCCAGTCAAACTGATATCCCAGATATCTCTCGATACAATTCACTTCAAGATCTGATTAAGGCTACTGCTATTTCCCTTCATGGGGCAGCAGACGAAAGTGAACTCTCTGCTGACGACTATACACAAGCTGAACAGGAACTTCTGAGACGTGCTCAAGTTGAAAGCTTCCCAGAAGAAATAGCCCAACTCCAGTTAGGTAAACCTGTATCTCACTCTAGTCGTCTTCTAACTCTAGCCCCAGAGTATGATCACAAAGCCAAATTAGTCAGAGTAGGTGGACGCCTCCGCAGATGTAAGCACTTGGACTCAGACACTCTTCACCCTATTGTTCTCATCTGCATTCATATATAATAGGTATTCAAGTGTAAATGAAGTAAAGCTATTTATGCACTTAAAGATACCTGAGAGGGTTTCTTCAGTCCTGTGCATTGGGGAAAAATGGGCATTACAAAGTGTTGTACTGTCTTCCTTTTGATGTAACATTAGAAAAAGACTTACTGCACATGCTTCAGCCACTTGCTTGGGAACACATAAAAGTGTTAGTGTATTGAAGTGATATAATGAAGTACACTGAGGGGAAATGTGATCAATAACTCATGGCAACATATTTTTTTTACATTAACTATGTAGTTTCACAGTCATACATGTAGACTTTCACAAGTCAAAGCAATTCATTACTTCTCAAGGTTTAACAGCTGATATGACTGGACAGCCATTTGGATTATAGGCCGACTTAATTTATTGCAGCAACAAATTATTTTATAGTGTACTAGGATCATTTAAAGTTAATTTACCAGCAGTGAAGGTGCTGTGTGTGTGAGGAAGAGCTGAACACAAGGATGTCCTCCACAAGGTTCACATTTAACCCAAGGGCCAGCTCTTCTGCCTGGGTAATGTAGGGGTGCAGGACCACCACCTGTTTTTCTTTTTTTTCAGCCTTTTTCTTGCTTTTATAAGCAGGCAAACACTTATTAACAGTGCCTTTTTAAAATGGATTAGTTAGTACAAATTACTATTATGTAGAATATTCTACTTCACTTTTACTTGTTCCTATGTTCTAGCAGTGGTGGTGACTCTGGCATTACAATGAACAACGTTATTAATTATTTAGAAATTATTAAAATATTTTCAATAACTCTTGCTCTTCTGTGGAGAAAAAAACTGAACGCGCTTTTGGCCACGGCGAACAGCCAAGTAGCAGCGTTGCTGATCAAATGGTTTCTACTATCGATACATATCCCCTTTGAACCCAGCACATGAACGCGCAATTATCTCAGATAACTCAATCTCAGCTCATACTAACCCTAACCGGCAGGTGTGTTCGAAGAACCCAATTAGCCGGATCATGATGAGCATGATGATATTATCTTGAATGTCTAAGTTTGATCTCGGATGTTTTAAGCAACGTACGGTGAAGAACGGGCCCCAGATGTATGATTCGAAAGAAAACAGTAAAAAACTTTGTGGACATAGACCATGTGATTTATTGTTCTGCCTGAACAATCTGTAATGGTTGTCACCCAGTTTAAGATCCGCTCCTCAACAACTTACATACAAGTAAGGTCCCACATACTCTACATGTTCTGCATTAAAACCACAGTGAGGGCTACTAGGTAAGTTAGACGACCAGGGTTTGCTGAAGAGCCTTCACCGACCTGTGCATACTTTTTAACGTAAGTTTTACAGAAACCTGCATTTTACTTTTTAAAAAGTGTCTAATGTCCAATAGCTACCACCAGAAGCCACAAACAACAATGACAGTCAAGCCCTAAAGCTGTAAGTTAACTGATGTCTCTCTCTCTCTCTCTCTCTCTGAGGCGTTTGAAGACCCCATTTGTCCTTTATTTATTTCTAAAGAAACACGACAATGTATAAAATGCTCCATTACCTTGTAGCTTATGTTATGGCCCCGTAGAAGCAGTTTTAGTGAAAGTATGCTAACGATTGTGTCATGCCCAAGCGACTCTCTGTCGCACAGTAGAGAGATTACCGTATGGACAGGAGAAGAAGCTCGCAAGCAATCGGGGAAACGTGGAGGTAAAATGACAAAATAATTAATCAGAATACCTAGCAAAATTGTCTCCTTCTCCTAGCTCATGGACAGCTCCTATTCACACTCTCCGGCTCTGCAAGTATCAGAAGGGAATGATTCAGATTTCTCATGCCACAAAAACTAGAAGACAGACGGTTTGCCCTCGTCACATCTACGTAGTTCGAGCTCTGTTTGAGTCTGCACGTCAGGGACGGAAGTGCTAAAAAATCGCCAAAACCGGGCTTCAATCGTCTCGAATGGAGTTCCAATGAGATCGCTCTGTCCTTTTCTTATACTGTCTAGTGTATATCTGTATTGGTTTGATCTGTAATTCTCCCCATATTCTTCCTATATTCTGATAAAAAAGAATTAATAAAGCAAAGCTGTATTGGTTTCCCTCAGGTGCTGGGTTATTGTTCATTCAAATAATGATTTCTAATGAGGAATGAGGCACCTGGAATCCTAATTTCTTATAATATATGAATCGATTTTTTCCTGCACCCCTACTAATTTCATTTTATTTTCAATATTAACAATGAATTTAATTTCATAATTTTACTGTTTTCATTTTAGGCCTGATGAAAGTGAAAGAGGAAAGACCAGATCTGAATGAAGTGGAGGAGAAACATCATCAGAAAGTTCATGATGTCACCGCTGGAGGGAAGCCATTGAGTTGCTCCAAAACTGAAAACAGTTGCTCACAAAGCAGCATCCAAATAACAGAAGAGAAAAAGCCTATCACCTGTTCTCTGTGTGGAAAGACTTTCAAACGTAAACAAAACCTGAAGGCTCACATGTTAATTCATGATGGAATAAAGCCTTTCACCTGCTCTCAGTGTGGAAAGAGTTTTACACAGAAAACACACCTAAATGAGCATATTCGTTAATTCACAATTTAGAAAAGTCTTTTGCATGCTCTCAGTGTGGAAACTCTTTCAGAAATAAAGGATACCTTAAAAATGCACATGTTAATTCATGATGGAATAAAGCCTTTCTCCTGCTCTCACTGTGGACAAAGTTTTACACAGAAAGGACACCTTAATCATCACCTGTTAATTCACTCTTCAGAAAAGCCTTTCGCATGCCCTCAGTGTGGAAACACTTTCAGACATAAAGGATACCTTAATACTCACATGAGAATTCATGCTGGGAATAAAGCCTTTCAGCTGCTCTCAATGTGGCAAGAGTTTCACACAGAAAACACACCTAAATGAGCATTTGTTAATTCACAATTCAGAAAAGCCTTTCGTCTGTTCTCACTGTGGAAACTCTTTCACACGTAAATCAAGCCTTAAGAATCACATGTTAATTCATACTGGAAAAAAACCTTTTGTCTGCTCCCAGTGTGGGAAGTGTTTACATATAAAATACACCTTACTAATCATTTGGTAACTCACATTAAAGAAAAGCCTTACATCTGCCCCCAGTGTGGAAAGACTTTTACACGTAAAGCAAACCTTAAGAATCACATGTTAATTCATACTCAAAAAAGCCCTTTACCTGCTGAGTATCATGACTCTCCTCATTTCATATCCAACATATCCAATTTTATCTAATAATTTTGGGTGCTTGTCTGTAATCGATCCAGAACCGAGAGATCATGTAAATTGGACAGAGACTGTACGAGGACAAAAACTGTTGTATTGCTTAGACTCACAATGTCTCATTTGATGTAATACTCGAGATGGAGAACATTCCTGAATTTTGAATCATTGAATAAACTGCAGTTTTAATATTTCTTGTAATCTGTACTAATTGTCTAGCCTGGTTAAAGCCAGACAATTCTCAGTTGTTTCCGAGTTATGGTTTGGCAAAAGCATCATAGACAAATCATTTCCAGAGGGGCATCACCAACGGATGTCGTGGATAGACCTACAACCAATCAGAACGAAGAAGGAGTGGCGGAGAAACATCTCTGAGTGTTATCTCATACCAGAAAGAGGAATTGTGGTTAATGAAAGACTGTAGCCATCTAAGTTTAATAACCCCATTCATAATATCAAAGTCAATCGTTTTGGGACCACCATGTATCTTCATAATCTTTAATCATATCACTTTTACATATATAATGACCCTTCATTCTCCATATAAACGCTTTCATTGTTAATTGACTTTATTTTTTGTAGAAATTAAGAAGAATTACTCTCGTCAATAAAATTCTTCTAAAAATCATTACGTTCTCTGTAGCCAAGTATTCATTATTAATGTATAATTTTCCAAAGTTTTATCAGTATTTAAATGTTCTAAATTATCCATCATCCTAGATAATTAGATACCTAAATATTAACCTTCATATCGATCATATCTACACTAGAGCTAGACCGATTTATCGGCAGGCCGATATTATCGGCCGATATTAGGCATTTTCCAAACTATCAGTATCGGCAGTTATAATGGCTGATAAATGAATATTTAAAAAATAAAATAAAAATGGACGAAACACGCTTCAACCATGTCATGAGTGTTGGAGTTGTATAGTTTGTCCACCAGAGGGCGCGCTACACTGTCCCTGTTGGCAACACTGTCTTCAAAGAGTCTTCAAAATTTACTGTCCTCCCGTCTTTGAAATGAAACATACATGCGTTTAGATGTAATTTTATATATAGTTATGTTTATTTAATATAATTTTAAAAAGAAGCATAAACACAACGAGGGGTGTCTGTTTTATCTGTTTTTGTGACTAACGTTTTCTTTAGTATAACCATGGAGTATAAAATTCAATATAAATTCTCGGTATTGCATTGGACTCTATGATCGGCGGAAGTTATTGAGCATCCTTTAACCTTCACCGGAAATACCGCCGTGCATAGAGCCCATATCGGATTTTAAAACCAACAAATATTTGTATCGGTATTGGTCTTCAAAATCCTTTATTCAATTCGGGCTTAATCTACACCACAATTTGAGGTATGTGTATAAGGCATTGGAAGTGGAATAAAACTTGTCAAATAAAACAAACTGAAATGTGAGAGCACACAACCATAGACAGAAAACACAACAGCTTGACTACCATAGACCATAGACTCAGTCCGCCATCTTGCCGGAACTCGTCTGCAGCCATGTTTTGTTGTTTGTTTGCTTTTTTCTCTCCTTTCGACACTTCACACTCCAGTCCAGTCGGTGGCGGTAAAGCACATACGTTTGTTTACAACCACCATTAAACCTCAGAGGAAGAAGATTGGTTTTCAGCTCTCTGGAGTAATGTCGAGGTGCTGGCTTGGCTAACGTACTTTTAGTGTTAGAAAACAAATATGTTTGAATCAGGTCTGTAAATACGTGTAATATTCCCATCCTCATATACGTGACTAAGTTCTGAATCAAGCAGGAATATCTGGAGGAGTATCAACTGAACTGAGATCTGCTGCTGTGAAGATGGTGTTTGTTAAAGAGGAGAGTGAGGAGGACATGAGTGAACCAGAACCCTGGAGAATAAAACACGAGGAACAAGGAGGTTGGTGGTCCCATATGCCCATTTACAAAGTTTTGTTTTTGAGGTGTGACGTAAGCCGCATTCACGGACTCTTCAAGCACTTCTTTCACAGGACGTTTTTGGTGTGTTTTGTTTATTTTCTAATGTTTATGTTATACACCATATGATCGTGATTATGTTAACTAATTAAATCCAAACAGTAGTCGATACATTTTTTTTGCTTATTCCGTGGGCGGGGATTTAAATACGAGTAATATTATGACTTCATTAAGCCTGGAAAATCGCGTTGTAGTCCAACCTGGTTCTTGAAAAGGTTGTTAAATCAAATATCTCCCTTTAAGTGGACTTGTAACATTGCAGATTTTTTTTTACTCAAACCGCAACATTACAGGTAAAAAAATCGTAAAAGGACCCATTAGCTGGTTGGAATCGAGAATTATTAAGTTTAACTGGTACCTAAAGTTTGGGGTGTCATAACCTTATTTATTACAATACAAGGATATATGTGTAAAATAAAAAAAAACAATAACTATTTTATTTATTTCTTACTTTGTGGTGGGGCGAGTCAAAATAGAATAATTGAAATCAGTGTACTTCAATCAAATTTAAAATCGAGAATCGATTCGAATTGATATCTTCTTGTGGCCTCAGTTGAACAGTCAATACTATAGTATCAAATGCAGTACTAATATCGATTATGAGATAAAACCACGATCGCATGCTAAGAGCAAATCATTTGTGCCTCTAATGAGAGCTGTCTACGGTCTAAATCTTGAAAATAATCAAATAAGTAAATTGAAAATCCTTCCAGATATCATTTCTTTCTAAAAAGGAACATAGTTGTGAAGATACTGCCTTTTCTAGTATCTTTGACAGAAAAGGCGGCCTGTAATTGACTAATTCTGTAGGATCAAGTAATCGTACCCAGCTTAAAAGTGATAGGTATGTATCCTAATGACAAGGATGAATTAATGATGTTAAGAAGATGATCTTTGACCTCTGGAAGCATCTCTTTCAGCAACTTAGTTGGTATAGGGTCTAACATATGTTGTTGATTTAGATGATTTAACAAGTTTTCAAAATTTTTCATCTCCTATAGCAATGAATGAAGTCGAACGTTTCCTCAGGGAGACTGCAATGCACTTTCTTATGCGATACTGTGATTGGTGGTTGCATAGTTAATAATTTTCTCCCTGATATTATCAATCTGATACATAAAGAAATGCATAAAGTCATTACTGCTTTTGGAAACTTCTGGGCTTGAAGCTTTTATTCTTCACTCAGTTTAGGCACTGTTTAACCCTCTGGTTATCTTCGGGGTCTTTTTAACCCGCAAATGACTTTTGCTAAATTTTTTAAAAATGTTCTCTTAGTCGAAAATTAGTATCGAGATCGTGACATCCCTCATGCATGTTATGTATTTAAGTAGACGTGTCTGCAGTGTAAAGTTGTGTAGTGTTTCTTTGCATGAAACATTTAAAAAACAGTTTTTAGTAGGCCCTACATTATCATATAATTTATGTTATTTTCCATTTGTCCAGATTGATTTTCATAATTTTCCTTTTAGGCTTGATGAAAGTGAAAGAGGAAATACAAGATCTGAATGAAGTGGAGGAGAAACATCAGCATCAGAAAGCTCATGATGTCATCGCTGGAGAAACGTCAATGAGTTGCTTCAAAACAGAAAAAGCAGCATACAAATCACAGAAGTCAAAAGGCTTTTCGTCTGTTCTCAGTGTGGAAACACTTTCACACGTAAATCAAGCCTGAAGGCTCACATGTTAATTCATGATGGAATAAAGCCTTTCACCTGCTGTGTGTGTGAAAGGAGTTTTACGAAGAAATCACATCTTAAGGATCATTTTGTAATTCACACTGAAGAAAGGCCTTTCACTTGCCCTCAGTGTGAGAAAACTTTTGCACGTAAAGGATACCTTAATACTCACATGAGAGTTCATACTGGAATGAAGCCTTTCTCCTGCTCTCAGTGTGGGAAACGTTTTAGACAGAAAGGAACGCTAAATGATCATTTCTTAATTCACACTTCAGAAAAGCCTTTCACATGTTCTCAGTGTGGAAAGAGTTTCAAACATAAAAGGATACCTTAAAACTCACATGTTAGTTCATGCTGGAAAGGCTTTCGTCTGCTCTCAGTGTGGAAACTCTTACAGTCATAAATCAAGCCTTAAGAAACATATTAATTCATACTTAAAAAAGCCTTTTACATGCTCTCAGCGTTGAAACAATTTCACACAGAAAGGAATTCCAGAATGTGAGAGTATTTCCCCTGTTCTCAATGTGGAAAGACATGAGAAATCACACTGAAGCAATGCCTTACACATGTGTTTGGATAAATTTGTTTGCATCTCCTTTTCTGTCCATCTAATCATTTCTTCTACACCGTTCAGTCACACACTCATAAGACATGTGATAGTTATTATCCATAAGGAGTAAGGTTGCATATGGTATGTGAATGGAATTGTTTGTCTCTCTATGGACTCTTTCAGGGAAGTTGGCAGTCTCGTTTCTTTCTATATGGACTTATTATTTTATTTGTTGTTTTTAGCCAACACCTGAGACTTGCTGAATAAACTATGACATGAGCACAATAAAGCTGACTTTGAGTCTGCACTTCTTGTTTGTGTCGTTGTTGGTTCTCAGATCTTGTGTTCTGCTCTGCATTGATCATTGTCTATGTTCTGATATCAAATTTCATCTAATAATTTGGGGTGCTTGTCTGTAATCAATCCAGAACCAAGGGATTGTGTCAATTGGATAGAGACTGTATGAGGACAAAAACTGTTGTATTGCTTCGAACACACAGTCTCATTTGACTGTAATACTCGAGAATTTCTGAATTTGCAATATTTACTTTAAATACTAGATAAGTTTTAGTATTAATTATTAAGTGTTCATTCAATAGGTATGCATGATTAAAATGTGTGCAAGCATGTAGTCCTTCCCTAAAAAAAAACAACCCTCAACAAACTACTTGCCTGGCCTTAAAATTTGTAATACAGAACTGTATCGCTCCGCGTAGCCCCGTGAACTGGAATTATATTTTTAAGGGAAAATGCAGTACATGACAGTCCATTGTCCACGCATCAAGTCATCTCTTCCCCGTATTGTTTTCTCCTCCTCTCGAACGCTTCACACTCCAGTCCAGTGGGTGGCGGTAAAACACATCCGTTTGTTTACAACCACCTTTAAACCTCAGAGGAAGAACTTTATTTTTCAGCGTGGGCTCTTCTGTTGTGGTAACGTTACTGGCTTAATACAAACTGTTACAAAGAAAAGATAGAACGATATATTTTTAAACAGGTCAATAAATGCCTGTAATATTCCCATCCTCATATACGTGACTAAGTTCTGAATCAAGCAGGAATATCTGGAGGAGTATCAACTGAACTGAGATCTGCTGCTGTGAAGATGGTGTTTGTTAAAGAGGAGAGTGAGGAGGACATGAGTGAACCAGAACCCTGGAGAATAAAACACGAGGAACAAGGAGGTTGGTGATTCTTCATTCATCTTTAAAGGGGTCCCATATGCCCATTTACAAAGTTTTGTTTTTGTTTTTTTGGATGTACGAATATGTTTCCAAGCCTTAGGGTGGCCATACGTCCGGATTTTGGCCGGATAGTCCGGATTTTAAGCTCCGTGTCCGGCGCAGTCTCAAGCCGGACACTCATTTGTCCTCCTTTTTGGAGTTGATCTGAATCGGCCACAAAAAACCCCTGATTTCTCACGCTGAAGTGTGAACCCGGCAGGTCAAATCCGTGAAAGATGAGTTTATCTATAGATCTACCTGATGAGTCACTCGTGATCGACTAGTTTTACCGCAAATTAGTGAAAAAATTCACGAATCTAGAGCTGAGCTCCTGAACAGCGCGGACACAAAGCCAGGACTGGAGCAAAAGCCCGTTCCTCTTTACACTCTAAGCGTTCTGTTATCACTCCACTCTAATCCAATACGGGTTTTCCACTCTCAATAACAGGAAAACTGCTCCATGTTCAGTCTATTTTAAAAGATAATCTTATGTTTTATTTTTTATGTAACACAAACGTCTGAATTTATAATACTATATGTAATGCTCTGGAAAGTATGACATGTTTAATAAATGTTCCAGCTGCTTACACAAGGAAACAGTATGGGAAAGTGCACCCAGGTAAAAATAAGAATTTGACAAATTCTACAAACAATCTTAGTTTGCCAACAGTTAATAATAATAAATATATACATAATAGAATTATATATGCAGCACGCGCACAACGGAAGAGAGGTAGGCCTACGGTATTAAGGACTTTGATATGAAGCACGCGCATGACGCAAACCACCAAACGTTGATTTTACGAAATGGGAATATGAATATTATGTGAAATATGAATATGTATTGGTAAAACATTGCTTGGTGGACTTGACCCTAGAGGTGCCTAAAATTAACCTAAAATTCCAGCATATTGATAGCGGCTCCCTGATGCCCGTAAATAAGTTAAAATCTCCTGGTATCAAGAGTAACCCCTGACAGTGTTATGGAAATGGCCACCCTAAAAGCCGAAATCACGGACTATCCAAGCACTTCTTTCACAGGACGTTAGTGTGTTTTTTTTAATTTTCTAATGTTTGTTATACACCATATAATCGTTCGTGATTATATAATCTAATTTAATCCTAACAGTAATCAATATTTTTTTTGCTTATTCCGTGGGTGGGGATTATCCAATCTAGTTTTAGTAGTTAAATAAAATATCTCCCTTTGAATTAGACAGATATTTTTTATGCTCAGACTAACTAAAGTTAAAAAGTCGTAAAAGGACCCATAAGCTGTGGTATTGAAATTGGAATTGAGAATTAATAAGTTTCACTGGTATCTAAAATTTGGGGTGTCATAATAATTTATTACAATACACTCTTAAAACAGATTTGTTAAAAACAACACAACCTGTGTTATATCTTAACACACCTGTGTGTCTAGTTGAAGACAACACATTTTGTGTTACTTTTAACTCAACCAGTGTTATTGTTCTTAACACAGAGTGTGATTTCACTTAGTTTGCACTTTGAATTAGATTAAAATGTGGACAACTGACAAAATGTTGTGTGTAAATAAGTTTTATTTACACTGGTGCACTCTTATAAAATGATGTTGAAAATAACACAACCTGTAAAAAGAGATGTTAAAAATGACACATGTTGTGTAGATTTTAACACATGTAGTGTGTGTGCTTAGGGACAACACATGTTGTGTAGCATTTTAACACGTTTTGAAGATTTTAACACATGTAGTGTGTTATTTAATCATTAAAGCCGGTTCCTTGATTAGCAGTAAATCACCTTCAACTGCTTTCAGATGGAGCGGCATTTACTACAAAGAGCCGTAGATCACAGACAAGCTGAGCCAAATTGCGTTAATATCGAGGATCGTGATCACGTATTTTCACTCGTTGGCGCGAGCTGAAAGCAGCACTGTATGCAACGGTGATGCTGCACCTGGCGATCTTGTTGATGGACTAGTAAGTCAATCTTTCTAATTTTGTGGGCATTTTATTTTGTGATTTCACCGGAATGAATAGACGCCGCAACGGCAATAGATGAGAGCGCGTCCGAGTCGGGCCGCTGGCCGGGTTCGGGCAGATAATTCATGTTGATGTGTGGGGTTATATCGGGTCCGGGCTTTAAAAGCCACGGGCTGGGTCGAGGTTCGGGTAATAATATTCAGGCCCATTGAGAACTCTACTGTAAACATTCCTCATGGTAAGTGGTCCATACTCCAGAGGTCGGCTCTTGTAGCCTAAGGTGTCTGTCTCCCAATGCCAGCTGAGTCCGAGGGCTGGTTCTGAAAGTCCGAGTTCATCATGCGAAAGCCATCGCTCCATGCTATCGGACCTCGCCTCTGCAGGTAGGTGCCTGGGGACATCAGGTATGTTGCAGGCCCACTGCCGGATCTCAAACCCTCCAGATGCAAGCACTTCCCTGAACCGGTCCACGAGCTCCTTAGCTTCCTCTGCCATGTCCACACTCTGGAGACAGTTGTCCACGTAGTGCTCCACTGAATGCCTGACTCCATCTCCTGGACCCCCATGCTCTCTCGCATGCCTTTGGAGAGCGAAGGTGGCGCCAACACGGTGAACACGCAGTGCCAAATGGTAAGACCTGCAACTCAAAGACATCAGAGGGATTTTCCCTCTTCATGTCCCTCCAGATAAACCTGAGGAGTGATTGAATCTTCTGGTAAGAGCTGAACCTGGTGAAACATGCTTCTGATGTCACCACTGACTGCTACTGCACGTTCCCTGAAGCGCAGTAAAACGCCCAGGAGAGAGGCTCCCAATGTCGGTCCGGAAAGGAGGGTATCATTGAGGCTACGACCTCGGAATTGGAAGGAGCAGTTAAACACCAGACGACTCTTTCCGTTGTGGCTCACTAAATGGTGGGGTATATACCATGACTCATCTTTGGTTGAGTCTTCCCTTTGGTCAATCGTCTTCGACTGCTCCTGTCTCCACCAACTTGTGGATTGCAGCACAGTACTCGTCGGCTCGTAGGGTGTCCCGGGCCAAGCGTCTCTCCAAACTTGGTAAGAGACTGGGTAACACAGCTTCCTTAAGCCTAGTTCACACTACATGATTTAAAAACGTCGGGCTGAACTGTGCAGTTCACACTACATGACTTGCTCTCTGTGAAATCAGGAGTTTCGAGTTGTTGAGCCGACTACAGGATTTGACAACAACTCTGTCACCCAACGATTCAGATCTCGTCTACAAACCACGTTTTGTCACGAAAAATCACGCGATAAAACGAAACCGGAAATGAACCCTTGCAATGAAGATTACCTATTAATTGTCATTTAAGTGAAATTACTGAACTTAAATATACAAGTTTGATAAAAATGGTCATTTCAAATGGAAGAAAATTTCAAATGGCATTTAGAGGCTTTTGCATCTGAACTCTTCATATCACAACAAACAGAATTACAGTAAGATTTAATGTACGTTTCAACCAATAACATTTTGCTCACCTGGGTGTTTGAGGGCGTTTGTGATTTCTGTCCACCTTTTCTCTTTCTCAATGCGGTTGTGGTACATCTCATGTCCCACATCATAGAGGCATTCATGCTCCTGCCAGAGTTCGATTAAATTTTGATCTAGATCTTGAGTCCATTGCTTTCTTGACATGTTGCTGATCTTTCTGCAAAAACTCGTCTTGGACGTGTTTGTTTGAAAATCGCGCATTTCGCGTATTTACCATAGGTATTTACCCGGTGACCTCAACCCATGCCTTGCTCTGATTGGCTCTAGCTCATGACATCACTGAGATTGAGATTGAGCCGATGGTCTGTCCAGGTAGAGGACTTCTGTGCTAGTGCTCACCAGACAACTTTCCGCCTTTGGTAGCTCAGCCTTGGGTTGTGCGTTGGCGTCATACAAGACCCGCAGATGCTTCCCTTGACCCACCTTGCAGAGTTTCTTGAGGTCGCATTGCGCTGTCTGATGCGCTCTCCCGCATCTCCAACATCTCTTATTTACTCGGATCCACTCAATGACCTCCTCCTTTGTGAGTCTTTGAACAGCTGGACACCTATTCAATAAGTGCTCTGTGTCCTCACAGTATGGACAGTAGGGCTTTGATTTGCTCTTCCATTTCGGCTTAAATGGGCTCTGACCCTCTTGTCTCAATCCTCGGTTCGACGTATAGCTCTCTGCTCCGTGCAGCACCGTAGCTACTGGCTTGCTCCGTCGCTTCTCGGTTCGAGGTCCTGACAGCCCTTGGATACGGATGTCTGAAGGGTTGTCGTAACCTCTGACACCACGACTCGTATCGGAGCCATTCCGCCAGGTCGAGCAGTGTATGGGTATGTCCGGGACGATGGAACATCTGGCGTCTGAAGTTCGCTCTCATCTCCATCGGAAGCTTGGTAAGGAGTCGTGCCACATGTGAGCCACATCTCAGCTCCACTTCCCCATCTGGGCCCAGTGTCTGTAGCATACCCCAGAGTGACTGTACATGCAGGGAGAACCACTCACAAAATGAATGAATCCATGAATCCATCCAATGAATCCATCACTGCCGCGATCCTCTGCAAAGCCACATGGTGCGGCTGGCCGAACTTCTCGGTCAGGGCTGCCATGGTGTTAGTGTCCGGCCTAGGTGAGTTAATGAGGGAGTCAGCAATGAGATAGGCCTCTTCAAGTTTTACATGATCAACCAGAATCTGATACTTGAAAAGCTCTGTAGCATCAGTGGATAGCAGGTTTGCTAAGGCTAGTTTAGAGCCGAGAGATCTCCATCGGATCCTTCTGGACGAAGAAAGGAATTCTTGGTGCTGGCCCCCTGTACTCTCCTTCTCCCCAGAGCCATCGATGCTGGCGGGAACTGTCTGCCTTGAGCAGGGTGTGGTTGACTTGTATCAGGCCTGGCTGGGTACTGAGTCGAAGATCCCGCCTCTGTGCGATACATTCTGGGCTGCGGACGGGACATGGCCATGTAGAGTTCTGGCCCCTGGGTGTAAGACTGGACATAGTGCTGTTCAGGACCTCGTTTAGGTTGAGGGCTGTTTAAGCTACAAAGGGTAGAATGTAGCCGAGTATGGGCTGGGACACTGGAAGTCACGCTGTCTCTCATCAACTGTAACTCGCTCATCATTCTGTCTATGACGGTGACCATACGCTGTTCCTCGGCAACCGCAGATGGTGGAGGGTAGTCAAACGAAGGCCATGGTGGAGGGAGCAGACCCTCATCATACTCCTCTTCCTCTAATGTTAATGAGTCACCTGGTAATGGAAGGATCCCGCTGCTCTGCTCCTAACACTCTGGCTGAGGCTGCTGACTCACATGATTCCCTTCTATTATGATGAGGTGAGGCTAAATCATACTGCCTGCTCTCTCTGTATCACCCGCTCGGTTCGTCCTCCGTGTAGGGCATAGGGGCATGTGGCCATCCAAGGCTCATGTTGTTAATGCTCTCCCCAGAGCTCGTGGAAGAATCATCCCGTGCATTGGGGAGTCTACTCCCCTTTACATGAGGCTGTGAACTCCACTCTTCCCTGGTTCGGCGCGTGTGGTAGCGGGCTGACATGTGAGTTATGTATCATGTGAGGAGGATACAGCCTTTACATAAACTTTAACAAGCTATGGAAACTTGAGATTGATAGTGCAGCAGACTGATGAGAGCTTCCTCCAGATGGAATGGAGTTCCTTAATTGTATTGAAGCATGCAGATGATTACTGTTGCACATGAAAGGCTTGGTGGACACTGACACAACCCAGGTGAAAAAAAAGTACACTAAAATACATTTTATTTAAGTGCACTTAGTACACTTCCATAATGTACTTAAAGTGCTCTATTTTCGCGCACTTATTTTGTACTTAATATACTAAAAGCTAAACTTTAGTACTTCTTAAGATAAACTTAAGATCAACTAAGTGTACTCAACTGTGCTATTTTGACGCACACTGAAGATGAACTTAAATATAATTTTTATATACTATTTTCAAAGCATATATTTATTACCAATGTACTATAGTATATACTTTTTAGAAATATATTAAAATGATATGCTTGTTTAGCATATTTCTTAAAAGTATAATAAAGCACACATTTATTGCCTATGTACTTATAGTGCATTTGTTAGAAATATATTCAAGTTATGCTTGTGTTTAACATATTTCTTTAAAGTGTAATTAAACATATATTTATTACCAATGTACTTTTAGTATACTTTTTAGAAATATATTAAAGTTATATGCTTGTGTGTAGCATATTTCATAAAAGTATAATTAAGCATATATTTATTACCAATGTACTATAGTATATACATTTTAGAAATATATTACAATTATGCTTGTTTAGCATATTTCAAAAAAGTATAATTAAGCATATTTATTGTGAATGTAGTTATAGTGCATTTGTTAGAAATATACTCAAATTATGCTTGTGTTTAACATATTTCTTTAAAGTGTAATTAAGCATATATTTATTGCCAATGCACTGTTAGTATACTTTTTAGAAATATATTCAAATTATATGCTTGTGTGTAGCATATTTCATAAAAGTATAATTAAGCATATATTTATTACCACTGTACTTATAGTGCATTTCTTAGAAATATATTAAAATTATGCTTGTGTTTAGCATATTTCTTAAAAGTGTAATTAAACATATATTTATTGCCAATATACTTGTTATAAATATATTAAACTGCAACAAAAATTCCACTAAAAATGCACTTAAAATATCAATGGTATTTAATATACTTTAGCAATTACACTTAAGTACTACTTAAATAAAAGTATACTTTAAATTAGTGTATTTATACTGTATAATTTTTACACTTTATTTAGCACAAAAAGAAAGAATGTACTACAAATATACTTTCTTGTATTTAAGTGTTTTTTAGTGCACTCAAGTACACTTCTTTTTCACCTGGGAATGTGAGCAGGTTAAGCACACTCAATGGAGACCTGTATTACAGACAGCAGGCCCAGCTTCAACTGACGTGGGTTTGGGTCATAAATGGGCTGAATCACCATTAGCTGGCATAAACATGTTTGGCATGCTCGTAGTAAAGGATGTAGATGCTTTGATTGTGTGATTGTGTGGTTTTCTTTGTAGGACGCACACGAACACAAGGCACATCCACTTGGAAGGCAATAATGATTCTGAAACCCGTCTTCAGCTGTTCGCTGATTGCCGTGAACCTGATCACTAGCAGCGGCTGATGCAATCTGTCATACGCACACTGAATGGAACAGATAGCTGCTCTTCCGGTCACTCCCTACAGAGTTCATAATAAGAGTCCCAACTAAATAGTGCAACATCGAGGAAGATTTGTTGATTTTAATGAGTTAAAACAGGAGTCACGGACATTTATTACTAAAATTTCCTTTTATTTTCCAATTGTACCAATTGACTTTCATTATTTTTATGTTTTAATTTTAGGCCTGGTGAAAGTGAAAGAGGAAAGACCAGATCTGAATGAAGTGGAGGAGAAACATCATCAGAAAGTTTATGATGTCACAGCTGGAGAGAAGCCATTGAGTTGCTCCAAAACTGAAAACAGTTGCTCACAAAGCAGCATCCAAATAACAGAAGAGAAAAAGCCTTTCACCTGTTCTCAGTGTGGAAAGAGTTTCAAACATAAAGGATACCTTAAAACTCACATGAGAATTCATGATGGAATAAAGCCTTTCACCTGCTCTCAGTGTGGGAAATGTTTTATACAGAAAGGATACCTTTCAACTCACATGAGAATTCATGCTGGAATAAAGCCTTTCACCTGCTCTCAGTGTGGGAAAAGTTTTAGACAGAAATCACGCCTAAATGAGCATTCGTTAATTCACACTTCAGAAAAGCCTTTCACCTGTTCTCTGTGTGGAAACAGTTTCAGACATAAAGGATACCTTAAAACTCACATGTTAATTCATGATGGAATAAAGCCTTTCACCTGCCCTCAGTGTGGGAAAAGTTTTACACAGAAAGGAACACTAAAAGAGCATTTGGTAACTCACAATTCAATAAAGCCTTTCCCATGTCTTCAGTGTGGAAAGAGTTTCACACGTAAACAATTCCTTAAGAATCACATGTTAGTTCATGCTGGAATAAAGCCTTTCGTCTGCTCTCAGTGTGGAAAATCTTACAGACAGGAAGCAAGCCTTAAGAAACATGTTAAGTCATACTTAAAAAAGTCCTTTACTTGCTCTCAGTATTGAAACAATTTTTCATAGAAAAGATATGTGAAATCCCTAAGAATGTGAGAGCATTTCCCCTGTTCTCAATGTGGAAAGACATGAGAAATCACACTGAAGCAATGCCTTACACGTGTGTTAGGATTAATATGTTTGCATCTCCTTTTCTGTCCATGGAATCTTTTCTTCTACACCCTGTTTAGTCACACACTCAAAAGACATGTGATAGTTTATCCATAAAGTCTGGAACACACCAAGCCGGACGCCGACGAACTAGAACTGATGAAAGCCGACTATGTTGCTGACTTGCGTCGGGGTAAAAGCTGCACTTAAACACACCGAGAGAACTACAGGCGACTGTCAGCTAGAATGTGCGTTCTGCGCCTGCGTTTAATGAGCTAACTGCCTATTTCTGCAGATATATTTGTCTATATTCGTCATTCAAAAAGGGGAAACCGACTGCAGGCTGCAGATCCTCAAACCATAAACAAAGCAGTTTGTGCTCACCCTTGGTAAACACTTTCTTTATTCCACTCCGCTCGTGTTGATCTTGAAATATTCGCCAAGCAACACTCGGGTAATATGACGCAACAAGAACAGCCTTGTATCGGAACCGTTTAGACTTTCCTTGCTGTTTTGCTATTATTCGGTACTGGAACACACAGAGGAAACTTCACACTACAGGATTTCAAGCCAGATTTGCAAATCGTTGAGCTCGCCAGACAGGTCAGGGTGTTATCACGTGCAAATCGTGGGGGATTAGCGGACGATGAACACTTGCCAATCTGTTAGCGCAGCGAAGACGCTTGCAGACGCGTCGCCGAGACCAGAAAAATATGTAGCATGCTAGATATCCAGAGCTGTTGCACGACTCAACCTCAGTGATGTCATGAGCTACAGCCAATCATAGCAAGGCATGGGTTGAGGTCACTGGGTAAATCTTATTTGTTCTTCTTTTTGCATTTTTTTTTCTCAGAGCAAATCATCGCGCAAACAGTGTGCAACACTAGTTTTTGTCTGACGTTCATATTGGCGTGTTGTGTTCTTGTGCATTGGCGCGCGTGCTGTTTCGCGTCATTTCTGGTTAGTTTTATTGTGTGGTTTTTCGTGACAAAATGTGGTTTGTAGACAGAATTGTTGGGTGAAAGTTCTTGTCAGCTCGTTATTTATTTGATTATTTTCAGGATTTAGACTGTAACATAGTACTGAAACAGCTCATTAGAGTCAAAAATGATTTGCTCTTATCTGATCGTGGTTGCATCTCTATGTAGTGCGTTGTCAACTCGTGTAGTGCGTCACCTCCTGTTGTGGATCAATCACTTGTTTGTGTTGTGAGCAGCTAAACAACTTGAACACTCCTGATTTCACTGAAATTAAGTCATGTAGTGTGAACTGCACAGTCCAGCCTGACGTTTTAAAATCATGTAGTGTGAACAAGGCCATAGTCTCCCGACGCACAAAGACTGCCCGATGGCCGACCGTCGGCTTGGTGTGTTCCAAAGTTTAGGTTGCATATGGAAATGAATGGAATTGTTTGTCTCTCTATGGACTCTTTCAGTGAAGTTGGCAGTCTCGTTTCTTTCAATAGAGCTGGTAAGTCCCGCTCCTTCAGCTAACCCCGCTGGACCTCTAGGTTGAAAAACCGTCAGTGCAAGTGAATGAGAGAAAATAATTATTTTCTAATCCCGTTTGAATTTTGCAATGAATGTAACATATGTTGTCTGTGAATTTTTTATATAATGTTTCGTGTAAAGAATGCTACAATTTAGCTTGTAGAATTTTCATACGGTTAGACTTTGTGTGAGAGCACTTTGTGGACTACAACTCTTTCGACGTGTTTGATATACATCACCCCACTAACACACGGATCCCGCTAAACATGCCTGTGACTTTGGTGCACTTCACCGCCTTCTTTCAGGGAGAAGGACTAACTAGTTGAGCGTGGTGAAAACCGTGATTTGTGGAGGGGAAAATGTGTTAGCGCGACGTCACATATGGGACGTGTAGTCTTTCTCGTTATGTCTATTCCACAACTGCTAGCCAAAGAATCATACAATAAACTGTCAAACTTGTTACATGAGAAATTATATAAAAAATTCACAGACAACATATGTTACATTCATGGCACAATTCAGACGGAATATCAGAAAATAATTATTTTTCTCTCATTCAGCTTGCATTGACAGCTTTTGCGACCTAAAGGTCCACTTAGAGTTTTACCAATGGGCGGACTTACCAGCTCTATATGGACTTATTATTTTATTTGTTGTTTTTAGCCAACACCTGAGACTTGCTGTATAAAACTTATGGCACGAGCACAATAAAGCTGACTTTGAGTCTGCACTTCTTGTTTGTGTCGTTGTTAGTTCTCAGATCTTGTGTTCTGCTCTGCATTGATCATTGTCTATGTTCTGATATCCAATTTCATCTAATAATTTGGTGTGCTTATCCGTAATCGATCCAGAACCGAGAGATTGTGTCAATTGTACAGAGACTGTATGAGGACAAAGACTGTTGTATTGTCTAGACCAGTGTTTCCCAACCCTGTTCCTGGCGGCACACCAACAGTGCACGTATTCTTTGTCTCTCTAATCAAAAACACCTGATTCAACTCATTAGCTCATAATCACATGGGTTAATGACCTGATGAGTTGAATCAGGTGTGTTTGATTCGGGACACAAAGAATGACGTGCACTGTTGGTGTGCCTCCAGGAACAGGTTGGGAAACACTGGTCTAGACTCACAAAGTCTCATTTGACATAATACTTGAGAATGGAGAACATTTTAGAATTTGCAATATTTACTTTAAATATTAGATAAGTTTTAGTATTAATTATTAAGAGTTCATTCTATAGGTATACATGATTGAAATGTGTGCAAGCATGTAGTCCTTCCCTAAAAAAAAACAACCCTCAACAAACTACTTGTCTGGCCTTAAAATTTGTAATACAGAACTGTATCGTCTCCGCGTAGCCCCGTGAACTGGAATTATCCTGATATGATTATCTGTGCAGAGGTGAAGGGAAGGAGGACTTCACAGGGAGGGATAGTGACGCTTCAGGACTGCGTTATCGTCGTGTCCAGGCGCAGATCCTTCATACGGCAGACTGCGGTAAACCTCAGGATAAACAAAGAGACTAATATTAGCGTAGATGCCATTCTTATGATGTTACCAGTACATCAGGATTTATGTGGAAGTGTTTCCGGTTCCGGCTGGTCGAAACTATACAGCCTAACACTGAATTATATGAACGTTTATAATGTTTTATGTGTAAGCTAGGTCAAAGAGACATGTTTTAGTTTATTAGTTCGTTTAGATTATGAAATTTGGCTGACAAATAATTGTCTAAAATATTTTTAGGGTTTTGACGATTAATTGTCCGTTTTAGGGGTTTGACAACTATGCCGATCAATTGTCTTTTTTTTTTTCATGTGTGAGTTACCACCACAGTAAAATCCTCATTCCCTCAAAAACCATAGTTGGAGATACAACATACCTTGAGCATTTGTTTAAAACTTTAATAGTATATTGAGTGTGTTAAATACACAGTTTACCAAAAAGTGTCCCAATTTTTCCTGACTTTGTCTCATTAAATGTTGTAATGTCAGTCATTCTGCAAAATGTATTTTCGTTTCTCTGATCTTCTCCTCACTTAAGCCTATTTTAGCTATGCCAGTGTGGGATATATCTTTTTTCTCTTTTTAAAAAGTATTTATCATTTATTTGTGTAAATATTTTTAAGGGAAAATGCAGTACATGACATAGTCCATTGTCCACGCATCAAGTCATCTCTTCCCCGTATTGTTTTCTCCTCCTCTCGACGCTTCACACTCCAGTCCAGTGGGTGGCGGTAAAACACATCTGTTTGTTTACAACCACCATTAAACCTCAGAGGAAGAACTTTATTTTTCAGCGTGGGCTCTTCTGTTGTGTGGTAACGTTACTGGCTTAATACAAACTGTTACAAAGAAAAGATAGAACGATATATTTTTAAACAGGTCAATAAATGCCTGTAATATTCCCATCCTCATATACGTGACTAAGTTCTGAATCAAGCAGGAATATCTGGAGGAGTATCAACTGAACTGAGATCTGCTGCTGTGAAGATGGTGTTTGTTAAAGAGGAGAGTGAGGAGGACATGAGTGAACCAGAACCCTGGAGAATAAAACACGAGGAACAAGGAGGTTGGTGATTCTTCATTCATCTTTAAAGGGGTCCCATATGCCCATTTACAAAGTTTTGTTTTTGTTTTTTGGATGTACGAATATGTTTCCAAGCCGCATTCACGGACTTTCCAAGCACTTCTTTCACAGGACGTTAGTGTGTTTTTTCTTCTAATGTTTATACACCATATAATCGTGATTATATATAAACTCATATAATCCAAACAGTAATCGATACTTTTTTTGCTTATTCCGTGGGCAGGGATTATCCAATCTAGTTGTAGTTGTTAAATAAAATATTCTCCCTTTGAAATGGTCAGATTTTTTTTATGCTCAAACAGCAACATTACAGACTGACTAAAGTTAAAAAAATCGTAAAAAGACCCATAAGCTGTGGTATTGAAATTGGAATCGAGAATTAATAGTTTCACTGTTATCTAAAATTTAGGGTGTCATAATAATTTATTACAATACACTCTTAAAACAGATGTGTTAAACAACACAACCTGTGTTATATCTTAACACACACCTGTGTGTCTAGTTAAAGACAACACATTTTGTGTTACTTTTAACTTAACCAGTGTTATTGTTCTTAACACAGAAAGTTTGCACTTTGAATTAGATTAAAATGTAGCAACTGACAAAATGTTGTGTGTAAATAAGTTTTATTTACACTGGTGCACTCTTATAAAATGATGTTGAAAATAACACAACCTAAAAAAGAGATGTTAAAAATGACACATGTTGTGTAGATTAACACATGTAGTGTGTGTGCTTAGGGACAACACATTTTGTGTAGATCTTAACACATTTTGTGTAGATTTTAACACATGTAGTGTGTGTGTTCAGGTCAGCAGCTGGGCGATATATCACACGATATTGTTTTGCACATCTCATCATTAAAGCCGGTTCCTTGATTAGCAGTAAATCACCTTCACCTGCTTTCAGATGGAGCGGCATTTACTACAAAGAGCCGTAGATCACTGACAAGCTGAGCCAAATCGCTTTAATATCGAGGACATATCGCAGCGATATTTAATGCGATATGGCTCAGCTTGTCAGTTAATTACGGCTCTTTGTCACGACAAAATCTCCCGTGTTAAACTAACACACCTGGGAGTGTATATTAGTCCACACTCAAGAGCGTTAACGTTAATGAGATCATTAAGTGATTAAATGAGTGATGATTGAGCATTATTGAAGACACCTAAAGCAGAAGAATCACACGGAGAATATCTAAAATTGTAAGCCACCGTTATGGAGATCAGTGTTTGCTTTAGTTGGGCTCTTGACCCTATTATTAACTAAGTTTTGTTTGGCTCTTGTATCTGAGTTATAATTGTGCGGGAGTTATAACTAATATGCGGGAGACTCCGGGAACTTCCGCGAGAACTTGGGATGTCTGCAAACTGTGGCTTTTTTGAGGCGCGAACGTTGTCAACATTATTATGTTTACAAAAGAGCCGAGACACACAGAGCTCGTATTAGATGCTTTTACTGAACTTTCTTTTCCTTTACATCCCCGCATGCGCACCATAAACATCGCGCAGCTGATTCTATAACCAACACAGCTAGATTACTTCATAATAGTAGTCCCCTTGTTATTTTCCTAGCAGTGCGTAAATAAATGATTTTAGTAATTATGTGAACACAACAAACATAACTCACTGGAAATCAAAAAAACTTCCACACCTGCTTCAATGAAAGAGGGGGTCTGTCGATGGTCTCCTGCATCTGCTGTTGCCATGCTATCTTTATCTTTTAACAACCGATTCTGTTTTCACTAGCGTAGGACTCTGTTTACATTGAATCCTTCACAGTCCACATCATGTGCATTTTGACTTAATTGTGTGTAGCTGTTGAAAGAGAACTGATATCGAGTTCGAGAGGCATCTGTGCATGTACCCTCGGCTGTGTGTCAGTCAGCGCAAGCACTGCGTTTGAGTCCCTGTTCGGGGCTTTTTGTGATTAACATCAACCTTAAAGGAGTAGTTCACTTTAAAAAATAATTTGCTGATAATTTACTCACTCCCATGTCCTCCAAGATGTCTTTTCTTTCTTCAGTCGAAAAGAAATTGTTAAACATTTTTAGGGCTGCAACAACGAATTCGATTAAATCGATTAAAATCGATTTCTGAAAGAGTTGGCAACGAATTACATTATTCGATTCGTTGCGTCGCACAGACACGGAAATGTTTGTATATATATTTAAAAAAAAAAAAGTTTGAGTTGAGCGCGAGCACTCTCGGTCTCTCACGCACTGTCGCTCAATCGCGGAGTTCGCATTTGTCAAACGAGAGAGACCCGAGTGTGTCCGTGATGATCGCTGAGAAGAGAGACCCGAGTGTGTCCGTGATGATCGCTAGAGAGAGAGACCCGAGTGTGTCCGTGATGATCGCGAGAGAGAGACCCGAGTGTGTCCGTGATGATCGCTGAGAGAGAGACCCGAGTGTGTCCGTGATGATCAGCTGAGAGAGAGAGCCGAGTGTGTCCGTGATGATCAGCCAGAGAGAGAGACCCAGAGTGTGTCCGTGATGATCGGCTAGAGAGAGACCCGAGTGTGTCCGTGATGAATCGCTCGAGAGAGAGCCGAGTGTGTCCGTGATGATCGCTAGAGAGAGACCCGAGTGTGTCCGTGATGATCGCGAGACAGAGAGACCCGAGTGTGTCCGTGATGATCGCGACGAGAGAGAGAGCCCGAGTGTGTCCGTGATGATCGCTAGAGCGACCCGAGTGTGTCCGTGATGATCGCGACAGAGAGAGACCCGAGTGTGTCCGTGATGATCGCTAGAGAGACGCCCGAGTGTGTCCGTGATGATCGCTAAGAGAGAGCCCAAGTGTGTCCGTGATGATCGCGCGAGAGAGAGAGACCCGAGTGTGTCCGTGATGATCGCTAGAGAGAGACCGAGTGTGTCCGTGATGATTGCGCGGAGCGAGAGACCCGAGTGTGTCCGTGATGATCGCTAGCAGAGAGAGACCCGAGTGTGTCCGTGATGATCGCTAGAGAGAGAGCCCGAGTGTGTCCGTGATGATCGCTAGAGAGAGACCCGAGTGTGTCCGTGATGATGACGCGCTAGTCTGTGATCACGAGAGAGAGAGACCAAGTGTGTCCGAAGAATCGCTCACGTGGGAGCGAGAGACCGAGTGTGTCTGTGATCACGAGAGAGAGACCGAATGTGTCCGAGATCGCTCACGCTGGAGCGAGAGAGAACCGTATGCGTCCGTGATCACGAGAGAGAACCGAGTGTGTCCAAGATCGCGCGCGCATGCGTTTGTCCAAGATCGCGCACGAGAGAGACCGAGTGTGTCTGATCATTAGTAATTTGGTACATAGCCTACTAGACATTCTCTGATACTACAGTAATACATAATTAGGCATATTATATAAGATATAAATAAAAACAACAATTAAATTCTTACCACTGAATTAGCAAACTGTGATTTGAATCAGATAGACAGATGAAAACACTTTGTCTGTCCAAGTAGCCTGCCTACCACTACAAAGGGGAATCTTTTTTCCACAATTTGAAGCACTGAATTGTTCAAACTTCACTCTAAATGACTCACTGACTTCACTGTATGCTCGGAAAGGATGAGCGGAAAAATACCTTACACCATAGGAGATGGTCAATCCATTGTATTTGATATATATATTACTTTATATTGTATTTATATTTTATATTCATTGTATTTATAATTAATATTAGGATAAACTAGAGATATTATCTTCTGATATAATAATTATTATTGCTATTATTACCTAGGTAAAATGATCATAAGTGCATTTGCTTGTTAAAAAGTTTCAAACATTTTGTTAAAGATTATAACATCTTTGACAAAAAACACAACACAAGTTTGTGAGTGTGAGTTTGTGAGTGTGTGCGAAGTGTGGTGTAGAGAACAAGTTCTGACGTTCAAACAAATCCTGTTAAGTTTTCTGATTTGTATTTTTCTGTATTTTTTATCAATTTATTGTTCTGACAGCTCAGGCCCCTTTAAAAAAGAAAATATGCATCTTTTTGTGCACTTTATTTTTTAAAAGGCCTATATATTTGGCAGATGTAAAGCATACATGTGTATGTTTTTTGTTAGTCCATTTTTTTGCACTGGATCACTGAATTTGCACCTTTTAGTTCTGTTTTTTAATAAAGGATTGGAAAATAATGTTTTTTTAATTCAGATTCATTGATTAATCGACAAATTAATCGACAGATTAATCGATTATTAAAATAATCGTTAGTTGCAGCGCTAAACATTTTTCTCCATATAATGGACTTCAATGGACAGTTTCAGAGGTCCAAATGAGTTTCAGTGGAGCTTTAAACAACACCAGACGAATGAATAAGGGTCTTATCAAGCAAAACGATCACTTGTTAAAAATGGGTTAGTTCGCCCAAAAATGAAAATTCTGTCAGTATTTACTCACCCTCATGTTGTTCCAAAACCTCTATGTGTTTATTTGTTCTGCTAAAACACAAAAGAGAGATATTTGGTAGAATGTTTTAACTCAGGGGATGTCCCGAATACCACTTTTTCACTTCCAGATACCGAATGCCGCAGCTTTGGCTTTTGCCAGATACCGATATTAATCCGATATTTTTATTTTATTTTTAAACTAATAAAAATATAGCAATTTTCTCAATTAGCCCCTTAAAATATACCTTCAGTATATAGTCCACAACAACAGTTGATTATGAAAGATTGCCACCCTTTATTCAAACACTACAATATATATATATATATATATATATATATATATATATATATATATATATATATAAAAGAAAATACTGGTACTTCAGTAGGCTACTTAAAGCTAGCTAGCTACCAACAGGTTTAAAGTTAAAACAATTTAAACAGCAGTATTCTACATTGTAAATACCAGTACAGTTTTTTTAAAGCAAGTATAATTTCTATAACTGTGTGTTAAACTGATTATCACTCTTGTGTGTGTTAAACACAATCTACTTAATACAGACAGCTTCATTATAAAGATAAACAACAAATCCCCAAAATATATGATCATAATCTATGACAAAAAAATGCTATTATAAACTAGATTAGTGAATAATACATATTGCTCTTTGTATTGTTGTAAAATACATTCATGAAAAACAATATAACAAAAATGAAAAATATAATTATTTTAAAATTGAGACATGTTCTAAGTGTATAGCAAAGCTATTTAATGAGGCAGCAACATTAATAATTATTAATGTTAAGAAGCTTTAATTGCGTCACTGCATTATGATATGAATGACTCCAACACAGTGCGGCACAAAGGCGCTTATGCGCATCCCGAAGCGCAGAATGATGCGCTTGAAACCACGTGGAGTTAGCAGCGCGCAGCCGCAGGTACGCACCCTATTCTATGCACGCTGCGCGTCGAGTCCGCTTTGAAAAGTGCAAAGCACAAAGGAAAATACATATTGATGGACAGTGTATTATACAGTATCTATTATACAATAGTTTATTGAGCCTTTTCTGTTTAACAGTTTTAAATTTCAGTGACTTTGCGCGTGAAGAACAATAGTGCTCTGACTCTAGTGTTGTGATCTAACCAAGAGGCGTTCCGACACCTGGTAGAAAGTAACACGATTAAGTTACAGCAATTAAGTCCAGCAAGATAATGTTGTTTTATGCGAAAACATAGACCTTAATCTACAGATAAAGTATAATAGTATTAACATTGAATCATCTTGAAGATAGTTTCATCATTGACTGTAACCGAACGCGACGCGCTGTTTGAGTGCTGAATGGAGAATGACTGACAGCCGCGAGAGGGAAAAGTTTACGTGATCTTGAATTTAATGACTAAATATTAATTTCTCTCTCACATAATGGCTTCAGAACACTTATAATAGAGTGCACGAAAACGTTATGGTACTTTACAATGTTTTTGTGCCTTCTGTGGGGCTTAACAATAACATAATAGTATACGCACAATATCGGATGTGGATCAGCCTCGTCTGATCGAATACCCGATCCCGCAAAAAATGGCAGGATCGGAGCAATACCGATCCTGAATATTGAGATCGGGACATCCCTAGTTTTAACCAAACAGATCTCATTCCCCATTGACTACCATAGTAGGAAAAAATACATACTATGGTAGTCAATGGCCAATGGTAGTCAAAGAGATTGTTGATTTTGATGAGTTAAAACAGGAGTCACTGACATTTAGTACTAAAATTTCCTTTTATTTTCCAATTGTACCAATTGATTTTCATTATTTTTATGTTTTAATTTTAGGCCTGGTGAAAGTGAAAGAGGAAAGACCAGATCTGAATGAAGTCGAGGAGAAACATCATAGAAAGTTGCTGGAGAGAAACCCTTGAGTTGCTCCAAAACTGAAAACAGTTGCTCACAAAGCAGCATCCAAATAACAGAAGTCAAAAAGCCTTTCTCCTGTTCTCAGTGTGGAAAGACTTACAAACATAAAAGAAGCCTTAGGAGTCACATGTTAATTCATGCTGGACGAAAAAATTCCTTCACCTGTTCTCAGTGTGGAAACACTTTCACAAATAAACACAACCTTAAGAAGCACATGTTAATTCATGCATGGAATAAAGCCTTTCTCCTGCTCTCAGTGTGGGAAACGTTTTAGACAGAAAGGAACGCTAAATGATCATTTCTTAATTCACAATTCAGAAAAGCCTTTCACATGCTCTCACTGTGGAAAGACTTTCAAACATAAAGGATACCTTAAGAAGCACATGTTAATTCATACTGGAATAAAGCCTTTCTCCTGTTCTCAGTGTGGGAAAAGTTTTACGCAGAAAGGACACTTTAATGATCATTTGGTAACTCACAATTCAATAAAGCCTTTCCCATGTCTTCAGTGTGGAAAGAGTTTCACACGTAAACAAATCCTTAAGACTCACATGTTAGTTCATGCTGGAATAAAGCCTTTCGTCTGCTCTCAGTGTGGAAAATCTTACAGACATGAAGCAAGCTTTAAGAAACATGTTAATTCATATTTAAAAAAGTCCTTTTACTTGCTCTCAGCATTGAAACAATTTTACATAGAAAAGATATGTGAAATCCCTAAGAATGTGAGAGCATTTCCCCTGTTCTCAATGTGGAAAGACATAAATCACACTGAAGCAATGCCTTACACCGTTTTGACTTTGCTTGTGTTTTGCTATTTTTCTCGTGCCTTTCTCTCAAGCTGAACAACCAATCAGAGTTCCCTTTTTCACCGACAGAATCGGCCAAAACAAAGCCGACGAGGATCAATTTCAGCCAACATTGCGAAACACACAGAGGAAACTTAGTCGGCTGACGCTTGATGTGTTCCCCAACTAAGCAAAATGATGTCCAAAACACGTCTTTTCAACTTCTTTGTCACAGAAGTCGGACGTTGAAAGACGTCCACTGAGGGGCCGGAATGAACGTTTTTATGACGTCTTTTTGCGACGTGTTCTGCTCGTCCGATATAGACGTTAATGGGTCCTTCGGACAAGATTAAAAACTAGTTCAAATGTTATGGCAAGCCGTTTTAGCTTTTATTCATTTCCAGGATATGAATTATTGATATCAACAATTAAATTCTTGATATCAAAAAATGTAATTCTTGATATCAACAATTGTATTTTCACTAGTGAAATGTCACCATAGGCTGCCATTCAAAACCAATTGTTGATATCAAGAATTGATTTCTTACTAGTTGAAATTCCAATTTCACATATTATTACTAGTAAAAACTTTATTTTTGATATCAAGAATTCAATTATTACTAGTTGAAATGTCTATTCTTGATATCCACAATTGAATTGCTACTAGTAAAGTTCATTTTTGATATCAATAATTACATTTTTACTAGTGACAATTTTAATTTGTGATATCATGAATGTGATTGTTACTAGTAAGAAAGCCATTTTAGAAATCTGAAATAATATTGATATCAGAAATACATTTTCAGATATCAAAAATGATTATTTTTACTAGTAACAATTGAATTGTTGATATCAAGAATAGACATTTCAATTAGTGACAATTTAATCATTGATATCGGGAATTCACATTTTTACTAGTAACAATGTAATTATTGATATCGAAAATGATATTTCTACTAGTAAAACAATCAATTCTTGATATCAACAATTCATTCTGAATGGCAGCCTATGGTGACATTTTACTAGTGAAAATAAAATTGTTGATATCAAGAATTCATATCCTGGAAATTAATAAAAGCTAAAACGGCTTGCCATACAAATGTGGTCATGTTTTCAACATAACTTATGGTCTCATTTAGACAATTTATACTGTTTCTGGACCAAATAAACACTCTCAGGATGCATTAAATTAAAACTCATCTTTATTTACATTGTTTAGATGTGGTTTAGATGGTGATATTTGTTTCATTTTAAATCACCATTATGGTGATCATTGTTTGCTTTAGTTGGGCTCTTAAGGTTGCATATGGTATATGAATGGAATTGTTTGTCTCTCTATGGACTCTTTCAGTGAAGTTGGCAGTCTCGTTTCTTTTCTATATGGACTTATTATTTTATTTGTTGTTTTTAGCCAACACCTGAGACTTGCTGAATAAACTATGACACGAACACAATAAAGCTGACTTTGAGTCTGCACTTCTTGTTTGTGTCGTTGTTGGTTCTCAGATCTTGTGTTCTGCTCTGCATTGATCATTGTCTATCGTTCTGATATCCAATTTCATCTAATAATTCGGGGTGCTTGTCTGTAATCAATCCAGAACCGAGAGATTGTGTCAATTGTACAGAGACTGTATGAGGACAAAAACTGTTGTGTTGCCTAGACTCACAGTCTCATTTGACATAATACTCGAGATAGAGAATATTTTAGAATTTGCAATATTTACTTTAAATATTAGATAAGTTTTAGTATTAATTATTAAGAGTTCATTCTATAGGTTACATGTTGAAATGTGTGCAAGCATGTAGTCCTTCCCTAAAAAAAAACAACCCTCAACAAACTACTTGTCTGGCCTTAAAATTTGTAATACAGAACTGTATCGCTCCACGTAGCCCCGTGAACTGGAATTATCCTGATACGATTATCTGTGCAGAGGTGAAGGGAAGGAGGACTTCACAGGGAGGGATAGTGACGCTTCAGGACTGCGTTATCGTCGTGTCCAGGCGCAGGTCCTTCATACGGCAGACTGCGGTAAACCTCAGGATAAACAAAGAGACTAATATTAGCGTAGATGCCATTCTTCTTATGATGTTACAAGTACATCAGGATTTATTGGAAGTGTTCCCGGTTCCGGCTGATCTAAACTATACAGCCTAACACTGAATTATAGACGTTTATAATGTTTTATGTGTAAGCTAGGTCAAAGAGACATGTTTTTAGTTTATTAGTTCGTTTAGATTATGAAATTTGGCTGACAAATAATTGTCTAAAATATTTTTAGGGTTTTGACGATTAATTGTCCGTTTTAGGGGTTTGACAACTATGCCGATCAATTGTTCGGTTTTTTTTTTCATGTGTGAGTTACCACCACAGTAAAATCCTCATTCCCTCAAAAACCATAGTTGGAGATACAACATACCTTGAGCATTTGTTTAAAACTTTAATAGTATATTGAGTGTGTTAAATACACAGTTTACCAAAAAGTGTCCCAATTTTCCTGACTTTGTCTATTTAAATGTTGTAATGTCAGTCATTCTGCAAAATGTATTTTCGTTTCTCTGATCTTCTCCTCACTTAAGCCTATTTTAGCTATGCCAGTGTGGGCTATATCTTTTTTCTCTTTTTAAAAAGTATTTATCATTTATTTGTGTAAATATTTTTAAGGGAAAATGCAGTACATGACATAGTCCATTGTCCACGCATCAAGTCATCTCTTCCCCGTATTGTTTTCTCCTCCTGACCTCCTCTCGACGCTTCACACTCCAGTCCAGTGGGTGGCGGTAAAACACATCCGTTTGTTTACAACCACCATTAAACCTCAGAGGAAGAACTTTATTTTTCAGCGTGGGCTCTTCTGTTGTGGTAACGTTACTGGCTTAATACAAACTGTTACAAAAAAGATAGAACGATATATTTTCACAGGTCAATAAATGCCTGTAATATTCCCATCCTCATATACGTGACTAAGTTCTGAATCAAGCAGGAATATCTGGAGGAGTATCAACTGAACTGAGATCTGCTGCTGTGAAGATGGTGTTTGTTAAAGAGGAGAGTGAGGAGGACATGAGTGAACCAGAACCCTGGAGAATAAAACACGAGGAACATGGAGGTTGGTGATTCTTCATTCATTTGCAAAGGTTTGTTTTTGTTTTTTGGATGTACGAATATGTTTCCAAGCCGCATTCACGGACTTTCCAAGCACTTCTTTCACAGGACGTTAGTGTATTTTTTCTTCTAATGTTTATGTTATACACCATATAATCGTGATTATATTAACTAATTTAATCCAAACAGTAATCGATACTTTTTTAACCTATTCCGTGGGCGGGGATTATCCAATCTAGTTGTAGTTGTTAAATAAAATATCTCCCTTTGAATTGGACACATTTTTTATGCTCAGACTGACTAAAGTCAAAAAATTGTAAAAGGACCCATTTGCTGTGGTATTGAAATTAGACAATTAATAAGTTTCACTGGTATCTAAAATTTGGGATGTCGATAATAATTTATTACAGTACAAGGATACATGTGTAAAAAACGAACTATTTTATTAATTTCTTTCTTTGTGGTGGGGCCAGTCAAAATATAAAAATTGAAATCAGCATACTTAAAGTCGGCATGAAATCAAATTTGACAAATCTTCTTTTTATATGTAATATTGTAGTGTTTATTATAAATGATTTATTTGTGCACTTCATTATTTATTTTTAAAAAAATGTATGTACCCTTATACTCTTTAATCAAATACATTACCCGTCCCTCCCCCATCGAAACGACCTCTCTTCTATTTCGGGTCACGTGGAATTGGCGAAGTGGGTGCGGCCAGATCCGATGAGGGTGCGGCTATTGGTGCTCCGCCTCTCAGAGAATCGCATTCAAATCATTGAAATCTGGCTCTCCGGTGCCAACCTCCAACGAATCCAATCAATTCCCGAAGGACGAAATCAAGCCCTGCCTACATTTTTTTTTAATTTCAGAAGCCGTTTCACTCGGAATATACGTCACGTCAAGGAAAAAATGGCAATCTGTCCGTTTTCACGTCCAACTTTAAATCAAATTGAAAATCGAGAATCGATTCAAATTGATATCTTGTGGCCTCAGTTGAATGGTCAATAGTATCAAATGCAGTACTAAGATCGATTAAAACTTATGAAATAAAACCACGATCGGACTGATAAGAGCAAGTCATTTGTGCCTCTAATGAGAGCTGTCTCAGTACTATGGTAATGGTCTAAATCCTGAAAATAATCAAATAAGTAAATTGCAAATCCTTCCAGATATCATTTCTTTCTAAAAAGGAACATAGTTGTGAAGATACTGCCTTTTCTCAGTGTCTTTGACAGAAAAGGCGGCCTGTAATTGACTAATTCTGTAGGATCAGTAATCGTACCCAGGTTAAAAGTGATAGGTACGTATCCTAAATGACAAGGATGAATTAATGATGTTAAGAAGATGATCTATGACCTCTGGAAGCATCTCTTCAGCAACTTAGTCGGTATAGGGTCTAACATATATGTTTGTTGATTTAGATGATTTAACGAGTTTTCAAAATGTTTCATCTCCTATAGCAATGCATGAATCGAACGTTTCCTCAGGGAAACTGCAATGCACTTTCTTATGCGATACTGTGATAGGTGGTTGCATAGTTATAATTTTCTCCCTGATATTATCAATCTGATAAGTAAAGAAGTTCATAAAGTCATTACTTCTATTGGAAACTTCTGGGCTTGAAGCTTTATTCTTCACCAGTTTAGGCACTGTTTAAAATAAATAGCTAGGGTTTTGTAAAAAAAAATCAAATAGGGTATAAAAATAAGCATCTAGCAGCTTTTATGTCCTCTTTATATGCAATAGAGCCCTCTTTTCACGAAATGCGAAATACCTCTAGTTTTGTTTTCTTCCAGGTGCGCTCAATTTTTATGGATGCTCTCTTAAGGGCCTGAGTGTGCTTATTGTACTAAGTCAGTCGGTGGACTTTTTTTTTAAATCTTTAAACGCAACAGAGCAACTGCATCTAAAGTGCTGGAAAAGAGAGAGTTAAATGTTTCTGTCACGATATCAAGTTCTTCTAAGCTATCCGGGATGATGAAACTGATTAGGAAGATTATTGATAAAGCAAGTCTTAGTGGCAGAAGTTATAGGTCTAACATATTTATAACACGAAGTCGGCTTTGCTGCTTTGGCTAAATGTAAAAGTTTACACAAGACCAGACAATGTCATCTAGGGCTGGGCGATATATTGCATCACATTGTTGTGCATCTCATCATTAAAGCCAGTTCCTTGATTAGTAGTAAATCACCTTCACCTGCTTTCAGATGGAGCTGCATTTACTACAAAGAGCCGTAGATCACAGAAAAGCTGAGCCATATCGGCGTTAATATCGAGGACGTATCGCCAGCAATATGTAATGCGATATGGCTCAGCTTGTCAGTTAACTCCTGCTCTTCGTACACCGCAAAACTCGCGTGTTAAATTAACACTCCTGGGAGTGTATATGAGATCATTAAGTGATTAAATGAGTGATGATTGAGCATTATTGAAGACACCTAAAAGCAGAATCACAAGGAGAAAATCTAAAATTGTAAGCCACCGTTATGGAGATCAGTGTTTGCTTTAGTTGGACTCTTGACCCTTATATTTTTAACTTTAGATTTTGTTTGGCTCTTGTATCTGAGTTATACCTGTCAGGGCTTGACATTAACTTTTTGAGGCACTTGTCCTTCGGACAAGTAAATTTATGTTTCACTTGTCCATGCACAAAAGTCACTTGTCCGGGTAAAGATTTATAATTTTATCTAGGGCTGCACGATTTGGGGAAAATGTCATATTGCGATTATTGAGGTCAATATTGCGGTTGTTGATATGCGATCGTCAATATAATAAACAAATGGTTTCATGAGTCAACTTGTTTGGTTCTAAACCAAATGCACACACAGATTAGTGATAATTCTGAAATTAGCAATAACAACTAAATGATTGATAACACCTATAATGATCAATAAGCCATTGATGTCTGGATAAAAATTAACTGTCTAACAGGTAGGACATATACAGAAATTGAATAAAGTTATCAAACAGTCTGCGCTGCATAAATTATAAATTATATATAGACTACTCCTTATTAAAGCTACACAAGTTCTTTAGTCAAGAGCAGTGAGTAATTTTCTCTGTTCCCTTTGTTCTTTCATTAACTTTACTGACAGAACACTTTATTGGTAGCTGGCCCTTTAAGAGCGGCCCGTGGACAGAGACGCGGATATCATCTCCCCATGTCCTCCAAGATGTCTTTCTTTCTTCAGTCGAAAAGAAATTGATGAAAACATTTTTCTCCATATAATGGACTCAACAGTTTCAAGGTCCAAATGAGTTTCAGTGCAGCTTTAAACGACACCAGACGATGAATAAGACCCCATTTACACCTGGCATTAAAATGCGATCTGTATCCAGATAAGTTATCCGGATAATAAGGGTACTTTGCGTTACACCTTGTATTTTTAATGCGTTCTCGTTATCCACATTGAGTTCGGATCTCTGTCGTCCAGAGTGACACCCGCGTGAGCACTGAGGTGGCGGGATATCAGCTGTAGTTTGTCAACATGGCAGGTGTAGGATTGCTATGTCAGACGCGAATCAGCGTGTCAGGCACGAGTGATTTCAATGTTAAGTAAATGCAAAGACACGGTAAAAATTACTGCGGCGCGAATTAGGTGTTGTTCGACTACATCTGCGAGAAGTTGCGGCCTTTGCTGTCACGGAGAAGAAATACTCTGTCGTCGGTGTCTGTGGAGAAGAGAGTTGCTGCTTCGCTTTGGTATTATGCCACAGGGTTTGGGTACAGGACAATCTCTCATCGTCTTTGGGATAAGTACAGCAACTGTATGCCACGGAGTCTACCAGGATGACGGTCTGGCAGGTACGAATGCCAATCACGTCGTACATATTGCGCTTACACCTAGTAAAGATTCGAACACAATGCGAGCCAGACTACCTCCAGATGTGGTCAGGCAGATCCGATCACGTATCCGATATTCACAACGCATTTACACCTTGCATTAACATGCGTTTTTTATTATCCGGATAACTTATCCAGATACAGATTGCATTTTAATGCCAGGTGTAAATGGGGTCTAAGGGTCTTATCAAGCGAAATGATCAGTCATTTAAAAAATAAATAAAAAAGTTTAAGTTTTATAAGCACAAATGCTCGCCTTTGCTCTGTTCTGTGATGACGTTTCGTGACTCTCCTGGTTCGAACTAGTTTATCAAAATGAACAAATCTTTTTCCGAGTTATTTCATTCATTTTGTTCGTTGAATGAACGAAATGACTTGGGGGGGGGGGATCTCTGTTTAGAGATCGTTTGATCGGAGCCATAATTATAACCTTAAGGATATAAATATCCAATCTATAGTGAAACACTATGTCTTAGCAAGGTAACTTCAGATTGAAACAGTACAAGACATTAAATATGCAAGCGCAACACAAGGCAATTTATCTTTTCAAATAAATGGGAGACTTTATTACACTATTCTAAACACATAAACCTAAAGTCTAACACGGTCACACAACACACACATTTCATACAGTCGCGGAAAAAGGAAGAGAGGGAGTTGGAAAGAGTGAGAGAGAAAGTTTCAACTTTCTATATGCATAAGACGACATGACCTGAAAGGACCATCAAGCATTAATAAACCTTGTGTTTCTTCAGATAGGTTATTTAATTTACATTAAGTCTGGAGTACTTTTGCTTGTCTCTGCGTTTGCTTTGGGGAATTCCCTTTGTCAGGTTGCGTCGAAGGGGTTTCCCGGTGTCCATGCTCCTTGTGTGCCTGGAATGGAAGTTTCGCTGCACGTGTCACAGTGTGATTAGCAGACGAATGAGAGTCTTTGGAGTTGAAAGCGCGCTTGCAGGAGAGACGTGTAACGTTAACTTTGCAGCAAACTTATCTTTGAACCAAGACTTTTACGAAAAAAGAAAATAAAGGAAAGAAATGAAAGTGAGACGAGTTAGATGGCTTGAATGAGCTGTTTTAACCCTGATCTCTGATGAGTTATTTCTCTGCTTGGTCGAATTTGGTCTAGTCAATGTAGAAGCGTACAAATCATCCTCTTTGTTGTCTTCAGAGAGAAGCACGATCAGGAACACTCTCTTGCTGTTTTAGAGAGAGACGCGAACTTAACCGTTACAAAAACTGAATATTAACTGAACCGACTATTACATTCTGGACTGAACGCAACTTAACTCCTTTGTTCAGATCTTTAACTACAAGTCAAGTCCAACCTCCCAGAAAACTTCTGGCCAATGAGACACTGGCTTCATTTTGGGAGGTGGATCTATCTTCTGCTCATCAGCTATCTTGTGATCTGCCTGGTTTTCCAGCACTTAGCAGAGAAACAAGAGACCATAAGTTTTACATTATGATTATTATAATCATACAAAACATTTTACACAGATTTCAATCAAGCCATCTTTTGGATTAAAGAGCGTACGACTTCTTTTGAGACTAAACACATGTTCTCATTTCACACAGAAGAGTTATATCACAATTACATGACTTATATGTGATCTAAGCATAATAACTACAAACCGATAACGCATAATATCCACACACGCATATATTGTAGGAGCAATAGCAAACATAAAATAGAATGTTTGATCAAAGGGCTCTTTTCCTGTGGCATTCTGTTGGTATCTGCAGGGCCATGAAAATCTTCCTCTGAGTGGGGAAGGTCTGGAGCCTGTGTTAAAGGAATGTGAGCTCCGGGTCTCTCTGGAGTGCTGGATCACATTTGGAATTAATCCCATGAGAGATGAATTTGATTAATTTGTGTTTGTAGGTTCACCTCAGTCGTACATATTTCCTTTTATTTTCCAATTGTACCAAGTGATTTTCATAATTTTTATGTTTTAATTTTAGGCGTGATGAAAGTGAAAGAGGAAAGACTTAGATACTAAATGAAGTGGCAGGAAACATGATCAGAAAGCTCATGATGTCACCGCTGGAGAGAAGCCATTCGAGTTGCTCCAAAAGCTGGAAACAGTTGCTCACAAAGCAGCATCCAAATAACAGAAGTCAAAAAGCCTTCTCCTGTTCTCAGTGTGGAAAGACTTACAAACATAAAAGAAGCCTTTGGAGTCACATGTTAATTTATGCTGGAACAAAAACAATCCTTCACCTGTTCTCAGTGTGGAAACACTTTCACAAAGAAACACAACCTTAAGAAGCACATGTTAATTCATGATGGAATAAAGCATTTCTCCTGTTCTCAGTGTGGGAAACGTTTTAGACAGAAGGAACGCTGAATGATCATTTCTTACATTCACACTTCAAAAGCCTTTCCCATGTTTCTAGTGTGGAAACAGTTTCAGACATAAAAGATACCTTAAAACTCACATGTTAATTCATGCTGAATAAAGCCTTTCACCTGCTCTCTTCAGTGTGGAAAGAAAGTTTTGCACGTAAAGGGAGACTAAATGAGCATTTGGTAACTCACTCTCTTCAATAAAGCCCTCCCATGCTCTCAGGTGTGAGAAGCTTCACTATTGGACAAAAACTCTGGGAGCACATGTTCCAGTCCATTACGGAAATAAAGCACTTGATGAAACATGTTAATTCACACTTAAAAAGACCCTTTTTTGCTCTCCGAGTATTTGAAACAATTTAACACAGAAAGGGATGTGTGAAATCCCTGCAGAGATGTGGAGAAGCGCTTCCACTGCTCTCAGGCTTGGAAAGGACAGCTGGGAAGTGGCCCACTGAAGCAATGCCTTACACATTATGGTAAAAACATGTCTGGTGCATGTCCTCTCGGCATAATCCATCTTCTTGTCTACACCCTGTTTCAGTCACACTCTGTAAGACAGAGTTCCTCCTCTTCAATGACTGAATCAACCAAAACGAAGGATGAGGATCAATTTCAGCCAACATTTGGAACAAACAGAGGAAATTTGATTCTCCTGTCTGTTGATCTGTGTTGTATTATTTTCATGTTATCACTGTGAAGCTGCTTTCGATACAATCTGTATGAAAAGTGCTATATAAATAAATGTTACTTGACTCTGACTCTAAGTCGGATATTACCTTGTTTTAACCTTATGGTCACATCCTTTTTGAGTAATGGGGCTAAAAATGCACTATTCAAATTTCAAACTTAAATGGTTGTAGTTCAAGAATGCTTGGCAACGTAGATATTCAAGATCTAATTCACTCAGCATATTATTGCTGAAGTGAAAACGCTTAAAAGAATTAAAGTTATTATTGCTTTGAAAGTTTAAATTTGGATTGTAAGTCAAATATACATTGACTTACTACATTTTCATGTGATATAAGGATGTACATTTGACCAAATTTTTTTTTCTACTTTAAAACTGCCAATAAAATCGAAGCCATGAACTTAGCCAACAGCTTATGTTCCAGATTTGAAGTTGATATCACCAAAAATTGAAGTTCCCATGATGAGATTTTGTTTTGCATAGTCACCAAAAGTAGCCACCGGGTGCCAGTTGAATTTCCCATTATTGAATTTAGCTGTATACATTCCTGTTCCATATGCCGAGAGTTGACATTCAAGCTACAAAGAAAAAAAAAGAAAGAAGTACAAATTTCTTAGCAGCTGACCTACATAGTCTATCAATGGGGAACTGGGCACTACTAGCACATATGGACAAAACAAACATTAAAAACATTTATTTTAATCCAAGAAAAAAGTAAAACAATACAATCATATTTGATTGCCTTTATTCCATCTTGAAACAGCTAAAATTCGCGTGTTATTAGGATCATGAAACGTGGACCACTTTTGCACTGTTAAAATATCTTTAACCAAACTTGACAAAGATTTTTCGCATTTATACTTCATGAAACGCTAAAACATTTAAGACACGGGAAAAATGAACAGTCACACAATGCTACTCTTTACTTTTGAAACATATTGACAGAACATTATCTCTCCAGCTTAAGCAGTTATTGGCAGAAAGAAAAACGTACAGACCTATGATGTGTCCAGACTAGTGCAACAGTAATTTTGTTTCTTGCGTACTGCATATATGTGCATATTAATGGTCTCACCCAGGCTAGAGCTTGGCCGTGAATTGTGCTCTTTAATGTGAAGGATAGCAAGAGACAAAAACCTGGCTGCTCACATCACAGCCAGTCTCCTATCCTCCTCATCGGAAGAAGCTTCTCTCCAGAGGTAGATGACAATTAACAAGTGAGCGAAAGCTGTTTATAGAGATTGGAGGTAATGTTTTACCGCTTTTTTAGAAAGTGCCACTTATCCCGTTTCAGCCATCGAGGGCAATGCTCCCCCTGCCCCCCGCAGAACTCACGCTTGACATTCTGCTTTAACAAATTAATACATTTCTGTCCAAATATCAATTCTGTTAAGATTGGAACCTTGAGACACAGACCTTTCTGACTAATATGTGTTTTGTCAAGATTAGAAAGGTTTTCAGCCGCTTTCCGACCCGGAGTGACTTCTGCAGTTCCTAAAACTGAACGTTCCATATAACCCTTTTTTTCTGAGTGTTGAACCAACTAAATTGTAGATTTTAGTTCTGCCTGACCATTGTAGCCCTATCACTTGAAGGAGACCTTCAGAATTGAGCCCCGGACCAGAGATGTTAAAATGAGACCAGGAGTCGAGAGGTTTCAATCAAAGAGCAAAAATTTACTGAAGGAATAGTTTGCAGTTCAATTGGCAGAGCCAGCGTCGAAGTATCACGAGGAGGTCGCAAGCTAACTTCGTACCTTACACAAAAATCTTACACCAGTTATACTGTTTTCAAGGGCATACCAGGCATAAACATTCACTTTTGATTGGCTAAGAGAACATAAAGTCTAAACAATTAGACACAGATGTAAGGGCAGGGTGACATCAATCTTGATAGCTGTTCCCCAAGTCACGTACAGTCCAGCAATGACCTCACAGGTGCCATCGAAGAGCCTCAGGAGAGCTGGGGCCCGTCTCACATGATCTGCACAGAACATTCAACATACTCCAAGACCAATAGGATCCAGGCCTAGCAAGTATTGTACAGACTTGATTTCTTATTATCATGTCAAATAACGCACAACATACTGATACAGCCTTCCATCTCCAGACATAAGAAATAACAATTCCTTTATTCCTTAAGGGATATAAGTAATACAAAATAGCATAATATGAATGATGAAGAGAAACATATGGTCCACAGATGCCGAATTCCTGTACAAAGAAAACGTATGGCCCGACATGAGCTGACCTCTGCCCCTTGCTAGGGTTAGTCAGAAGGCAACTGGCCTATATATTAGACTTCAACAAACACTCCCAAAAACCCAAGAGCCTGTATTACATTTACAGCTCAGGGTCACTACAGATTAGTAAAACAGAGTCAAAAGACATTCATGAGAGAATTAGACATAAGAGTATACTTAAAGACTATATGTTAAACATTCATTACAAACAGAATGATTATAACTCGATTAATGATTATTATAAGAATAATGTAATCATAAAAGGATATGCTTGTACTTAAACTGAAGAGGCAAGGGATGATTCTGACCCCAACCCTTCACACTCTTTCAGTACCTAGTCTAGAGCGAAGACTTTTTTAGTTCCCTTTCCCTAGATCTACGTTTATTGGTTCAACTTCTAAGTCATGCCCACTGTCAACACGGAACTTGAAGCGTGCTGTCTGCCATACGCTGTGTGTTTTTGCAAAACATTACAAACGAGGATTAAAGGCCAATTTATACTTCTGCGTTGAGGGTACGCCGTAGTGTACGCCGCAGGCTACGCACGTAGGCGACGCCGTTGTGAGCATTTATACTTCTGCGTTCAGGTCTTGGTTGCTCTGCAGTACTGCTCCGAAACGCTAGTCTGGCGGCGGAGGGTTTTAATGTTTCACTGTTTACATTCCTCGCGGCTAGGTTACTACAAGCAATAGCGACTGAAAGAGAGTGGATCATGTTGGAGTTGGAGCTTATTGAGGTGGAAAAACAGTTAATTTGAGTGAAATTCCTAAAACTGAAGGAGATGAGAGAAGACGTCGAAGGAGATGGTATGTGTGGAAATGCGTGAGAAGGTACGTGTGGAAATGCTACGTCTAGTGATGAAGCTATAAAGACCGTCGTGTCTTGCATTACCCCTCCTACTATTCCCCATGGCCACTTGGCCAGCGCGAACGCAAGCAGCAAAACCGAGTTTGGGGAGAGTAGAAGTGGACAGTACCCATAGACTAAGTTCCTGTAACTACTTGGTATATGTTTTTCTATGAACTTTTAGCATGAAAACCCAAAGTTTCAATTATTAAAGGTGTGTTTATCAACTTATTGTGACAAAGGTCAGAACTTCCATTTGGTGCAGATTTTTTTGAGGCGCACTCTTGTCAAAAAAATCATCGGTTACTCTTCTTCCATAATTTGTAGCAAATAACAGCAGTCAAATATCTATTTAGCAGTCTTAGACCTTTCCAACAATATATAGTTTGTCATGACTAGATTAGGATTTAATAGTATGGCTAATTAGTGAAGTAAAATTAGGTTTAGGTGACAGGTAAGGGGTTAACACTTTAACACTTTCCAGGAGAGTTCAATTTTGGAGTTTTTGCTGTCTAGGCTCTAAATGAGTTCAGTGATTGAGGTCAAATATCATAACCAAAACCATCAGATCACATTTTCTCTTTGTTCATCTGTGTGATACATGCCCTTAATATGTTTGTGCACTAGAGGGCGCTCTAGTTCCTCCCCTATGTTGTGTTGAGGCATAAAAGAAGACGGGTTCCCAGTAAACAGAAATTAAGTTCAACGCTGTAATCGTCTCAGCATATCATTGTGTTATATAAAGACACAGACATAACAATCTGACTGTTATATCTCAAGATACAGCAGCCAAATAAAATCTTAAGTCCAAAATTTGACATTTTGGTTTCTCCTTTCAGTGATTCTACTTGTTAACATCAAGTGTCTCCAATAATGCTCAATCATCTCTCAATCACTTAATCATATAACCGTTTTATCTTTTAACTGTTTTTGCTATACTGTTTAATTACAGATTATATTTGTAATTCTACATACATTTTTGTGTAATCTAAGAAAACAGGGAAAAAAACTGTATGAAAATACAATCAATTTTCTGTATCCACAAGTTTCCTACGCACCATGAGGCCTTGCGTCAAAAGTGGGCGCGAACTTACGGTTCTAAAGTAAACAAAGCGCGACTTGACATGCTTGACACTCGTTCATTCAAGAGTTGACAGTCTTTCAATTTATAGCGATCCAAACTAGCTAACAGATGTGGGAACACACCCTCAAACGAAATTAAAAAGGGTGAAATAACAGTACCTTTACCCTCCGCAGTAGTTGATTGGGAGTATTATAATAACATTATTAATAATCAATACTCATCAAGGCATGGTGACAGACAGTTGTGCGAGCTGACAAACAATTAAAATAAAAAATACACACTTAGTCATTGTGCTTTGGAGTTTATTCAAAATTATAAATGAATGTGCCACTTCAATACATTAACTGGCACATTTGGTATTCTGTCAACACAGGCTTTGATCCTTAGTCTTAGTGTAACTTTTGGGAGGTGATGGAAACTACAGTCGTTGGCAGGATCAGAGACGGGCTCTCTGGCAGGATTAGTCTCAATTTCGTTTTCAGCTTATGTTCAAAACAATCAAGTTTAAGCCACTGAATTAGTTTAGTCCGGTTATACGTATAACAACCGCGAACCGCACATGTTGTCCCTGAGCTCCGTAACGACATCTCTCTCATAAAGATTTGCGTCTTTAAATAGTAAAATAATTCTCTGAAAAACAGCTAGCCTCTTCGCTAACTAACACACAAAATACCATTGAAATGCTACTTCCGCCGCCTCACCGGAAGTTTCACCCACTTTATTTTTTACAGGAGCGCCCTTCGAAACTTGTGGATAAACAAATGTGAATGACTGGAATTGGTCATTAATGTCACAATACCTAAAATAAAAGCTGCATTTTTATTTTACAAATATTATTTGTAATTTGACAGTGTTTTGAGTACAATTTAAAATGAATTTTTCATTGTACATATAACTCAAATCTAATAGAGAGTGTAGGCTATATTTTTTTTAAAAGCATTTTTCATTTATTTGTGTAAATCTTTTTAAAGGGAAAATGCAGTGCAGGACATAGTCCATTGGCAATGCTTCACACTCCAGTCCAGTCGGTGGCGGTAAAACACATCCGTTTGTTTACAACCATCATTAAACCTCAGAGGAAGAAGTTTTGTTTTCAGCTTTCAGAATGGGCTCTTCTTGTTATGTGGTTCTGACTTAATACAAACAAAGATAGAACGAATAGTCAATAAACGTCTATACATTCCCTTCCTCATATACGTGACTAAGTTCTGAATCAAGCAGGAATATGCTGGAGGAGTATCAACTGAACTGAGAATCTGCTGCTGTGAAGATGGTGTTTGTTAAAGAGGAGAGTGAGGAGGACATGAGTGAACCAGAACCCTGGAGAATAAAACACGAGGAACAAGGAGGTTGGTGATTCTTCATTCATCTTTAAAGAGGGTCCCGAGTCCCATATGCCCCTTTACAAAGTTTTGTTTGGGTGTACGAATGTGTTTCCAAGCCTTCATTCACGGGCTATGCAAGCACTTCTTTCACAGGACGATTTCAGTGTTTTTTCTTCCCCCCACCAATGTTTATGATATATACTATTTAATCGTGATTATATAAACTAATTAAATCCAAACAGTAATCGACACATTTTTTTGCTTCTACCGTGGGGCGCGGATCATCTAAATGAGGAGTATTATGACGACATAAAGCCGGAAAAATCGAGTTGTAGTCCAAATCTGATTCGTTGTAGTTCTTGAAAGGTTGTTAAATAAAATATCTGCCTTTTACGTGAACTTGTAACATTGTAGATATTTTTTTATGCTCAAACAGCAATATTACAGACTGACTGAAGTTGAAAAAGCATGAAAGGACCCATTCTGGTGTATAAGCTAACAAATAAACAGGGTGATCATCCTTTAGTTTAAAGTCTCCCTTAATGTAAAAACAAGGCATTAATTACCATTAAAATGGTCTAAATAAATGCTTTCAAATATCTTATCTTTGTTTTTACATTAGTGTAACTTAAACTCGAATATGGGAATGATTATAGTATCAAACTGAATAAACATTGCAAACACAATTATCAATGAACTTATAACGTATGTTGCAGAAATGTTTTATCCATGCCTTTCAACTTGTGTGTGAGAACACATTCAAAACTGAATGAATGTGTAGCAATTTGTACAAATAGAGACATATTTGTTGGAATACAAAAGCTCAATTTTGTATTAATGCAGGCCAGAATTTGTACGTGCACCAAGTAAGAACAAGTAAATGGATAACATGAGGTCAGTAAATTATCAGCAAACGCTTTTTCAAAAGTGAACCACTCCTTTAACCGTCTTAAATGTGGAGGAACGCTTGATTATGCGGCTGTTGTCTGTTTTTAGCAGAATACTGCCATTTAGTGGTAGCAGTTTGGGATGAGGAATCATCCGAAATATTCTTGTTTGAAGACTGGTGTGGTCCTTTCGAGTTAATGCACCATTACAATATCCATATTACCATTCTTTTACCAAAACGCTGGGGCAGACCTACAGGTATTCACTAAAGTCATGCTATCACTTACCACAGACAATGAAGAGCAGCTTCGGAAATCCGTCGGTAACCGTTGTTTGGTTGTTCCAAACTCATTAAAGTTACTGAAGATCATGTGTGTGTGTGTTTGTAAGTGAATCATGATGCTAAATATCCAGCATGTTTAAAGAATTTTGAGAGTAGTCTGAAATTCTATTGAAGTTACTGAGCCTGTTGATCGCAACTCAGTAGTGAAATCATTACATATCCCTTGATTTTGTTTTGATTTTTATAATTTTTTCGTGGAATGAGTATAGTGTTTGGCTGAAAAGAATGGCAGTATTGCCTGATGTCATAACTTAAGGGAATAGTTTATTGCTAATGAAGTAAAGATGAAAATAGTGGAAAAAAGGTGAAAAACGCCTGTGTTTTTGCATTAAATTGATGCGAAATCATGTAGAAATGTGTTTTAAGAATGTATTTTTTTTCAGTTGATGATGTCCGCACACATGTTCTGTGTATCTGGAATGCATTTATTGAGAACTTACCCAACCCACTAAGGATTTGATGAAAAAAATAATTTTTCACATTTTTCTGATAAAAAATAAAGGGTGCATACACTAAAATCGACCACTTTTTCGCTAATATTTCGGCAGAGCAGACCCTCTCATTTTTTTCTTCTTAGGGTCAGAAGTTAACAGAAAAATACAAATAAAAAGTATGGCATACCATTGTCAGGTTAAACCCATTGAACTTTCTGACTGAAAAGTCTGTATGCGCCTTGTTAGGCTATACAGTATAAGCACAAAATCTCGAACGTGATTTATCATTTACACTAAATATTTTTACATTAAGCACAACACTTCAAACGAATTATATTTTAAACTAGATTTCTTAGTAATACTGAAAATATTACTATGAATTACAGCAACACTTCCACTTTACCTTTTCAATCGAGGTTCTGTGTACTGTAATCTTGTGGGTTGACTCGAAGTAATGTACAGTAATTGTTTGTTTTAGCCAGGTTTCTGTCAAAAACTGCACATCTAGGTTATAGTCTGTAATCTTATAATTAACAATAAGTGCTTTTGAAGTAAGGGATATTGATATCAGATATTGATATTGGATTTGAATATTCAGCAACCCAAGCTTTATCATTTGCTCATTTGTATTATATCTGTTTTTTTATTTGTTGAACATCAATTAAATGTTTACCCTTAGATGGGTTTGAATTTTTGTGTAATGCCATAATTTGGGGAACAGACACAGTCTCTATGATGATATCTAGGTTGAAAGAGTTTCTACTATGACAGGATTTATCTGACCTCGGTGATGTGAGACAGCTGGCAGACGGTCGTTAGCCAGTCTGTCTGTTTCCTGACCTGAGCCCCAGATTGTCATGTTTGAGATCTAAGACTATGTGCCATATTACTAGATAGAAGAGCAGCTCCATCCAACGATGGATGAACACCATCTCTTTTCAACATGTCAGGTCTGCCCAAAAGTTTTCTATGAATTCTATATAATTTTTCGGACAGCCAGCCATTGAGTGAGGACAGTCTACTAACTATCTCATCACTCCTTCTGGAACAGGAGGGGGCCAGAGCAAATTACAGTGCCTGACATCTAGTGTTGTCACGATACCAAAAATTATTGTTTCGATACCGAATACCAAGTCAAGTATTGCGATTTCAATACTTTTCGAATACTTTTACTGAAAGGAAAGTATTTCTTACAAGGCGTTTCACATGCACCTCCTTTGCATAGGTCTGTGCTCTTTAATGCTGTAATAACCTAATATAAATAAATTACTGACATGCACATGCTCTGATTATAATCATATAGTCGATATATGAATTTTGCTGATGTTTTGTATCCTTTTATTTCGCAGCTTGCAAATTATTTATGCTATCCATGAAAGTTGGGGGAAAGTTGCACCTAATACAAAATAAATGAAACATCTCCAGTTAACTAGCAGAATAATTCATTTAGTTCGCTATTAAATAAGAGATCTAAGCGCTGAAAATCTGTTGTTTTTAAAAATCAAGCAGAGCGCTCTTTCGCTGCTATCAGTAGTATGGATACAGTGTCTTTTGCGGCTCGCAGTCATGTGCGCCCTCTTCAGCACGGCACGCGTGCTTCAAACTATCGCCGTTGCAGAGACTATTGTGTACAAGCCGCTGGATTATATTTCTAATAACGTGCAATGTATGACTATCAGACCGGCCCTCGCGGCCTCAAAACACTACCGGCCCACCGGGAAGAGAGCCCACTCACCGATTGCCACTCCGCTACTGACAGGCGGCCACTGTATCACGTGTGCTCGCGCATGCAGCCGTCTCGCGGTAGTGTTCGTCTCATGACAGCTGCAGCTTCTTTGCTGCGTGCGTGAGGAGAAACACAGACGTTCAGTAGGGAGAGACTGGAAGCGTGCGTGGCACACAGCAAAATGAAATACGTCTCTTACAAATCTGGAACGCGGTCATTCATAAAAGTATCGATACTAATAAATTTAGGTATCGTGAGGTTTTTAATTTCCGAGATCGCGATACTTTTGAAGTATCGGTGCACCGTGCAACACTACTGACATCATACTTGCACGTTCACACACCTCTTTAATGTTCGAACATCATTAGTGCCGAACGTTAATAATAATCTTAGAGAATTTACGATTAGCATTAGCCAGTACTTTTAAATTTGCTTTGATGTCAGGCGCTCTGGCTCCCGGCAAACACTGTGACTATGGTGGCTGGTGTCTCTATTTTTTACGTTCCGTGTTAATATAATCGCGATAACTAAGGCACATTCAACAGGATGCACAGTGGACCCTATATTATCATAAATTATTTTATTTTCCCTTTGACCAAATTGATTTTCATAATTTTTCCTTTTAGGCCTGATGAAAGTGAAAGAGGAATATAAGATTCTTGAATGAAGTGGAGGAGAAACATCAGCATCAGAAAAGCTTACGATGTCATTGCTGAAGAAACGTCATTGATTTGCTTAAAACCTGAAAAAAGCAGCATTCAAATTACAGATGTTCAAAAGGCTTTTCGTCTGTCTCTAAGTGTGGAAACACTTTCACATGTAAAGGGAAGTCTTAAGGCTCTACATGTTAATTCATGCTGGAATAAAGGCTTTCACCTGCTGTGTGTGTGAAGGAGATTTACAAAGAAATCACACCTTAAGGACCATTTTGTAATTCACACTGAAGAAAGGCCTTTCACTTGCCCTCAATGTGGAAAAACTTTTGCACGTAAAGGAAACCTTAACATTCACATGAAAGTTCATACTGGAATGAAGCCTTTCACCTGTTCTCAGTGTGAAACTCTTCACACGTAAACAAAATCTCAAGAATCACATGATAATTCACACTGGATTAAAGCCTTCCACCTGTTCTCAGTGTGGAAAAGAGTTTTACATATAAAAACCACCTTAATGTTCATTTGGTGACTCACATGTCAAAAAAGCCTTTCACCTGCTCTCAATGTGGAAACACTTCAGCAACTAGAGAAGTCTGTAGAACTCACATGTTAATTCATGCTGAAAAAAGCCTTTCACCTGCTCTCAGTGTGGCAAGAGTTTCAGCCTTTAAACAAGGACTTAAAAGTGACATGAAAATCACACTGAAGAGTGTCGTACACGTGTCATCTGTGTGAGAAGAGATTTAAGTGGAACACAAGTCTAAAAGCGCATACTTCATCATTCTCACTCTGCAAAAAGGCAACGAGAGAAGTACAGTGAGAAACAGGGAAGCCGTGGAAAGTGGATCGGATGGAGCAGCTCAACACACTCGTGGCCAATCAGCTGTAGAGGGCGTGTCCATTCATGATGGGGGACAAGACGGAGAGTGAGAGACTGAGAAAATTTAAAGGGTCGTGAAACCCCAAACCAAATTTTTTGAGATTGTAACAGAGGTATGTGTGTTAAACATCATTAAAGACAATGTTAGCATCCGTTAGATTTAATAGAAGGGTTAAAATGGTTAAATTTGAGTTTTTTCCGCTTTTTTTCGTCTTCAGGGTTTAAAATCTTCATCGTGTCCATGTCACCGGCTGTGACGTGGATGTGCACTGTGAGTGCGTTGATGACTCATCGGTTGCTTATAATTATTTATGTGACTGAGTTTTCATATCCTACACTTTAAAAATTAATATGCTGTATCTAATCAAAAAAAATTGTGCCAACAGATTACAAGCACTATTATTAATTAAATGTAACAAATTATAATTGAGTAATAAGTAATCAAATTCATTCCTTTAAAGTAAACCATTTAAATGAGTAAAACTTACAATACCAACCAAAAAAACATACATTAAAGTCACCATTATGGTGATCGGTGTGTTTAAAATGACGGTTTTCTCCTTCAGTGATTTCTGCTTGTTAACATCAGGTGTCTTCAATGTTGGCCAAATAAAATAAATAGTTCTTAATTAATCTTTGACGTCTGTCTGTTAGTGAGATATTTTTAGGTGTAAACTTTACTCATTTTAAATGGTTAACTTTTAAGGAATAATTTGATTAATTATTACTCAATTCTAATTTGTTAAATTTAATTAATAATATTGCTTGTAATCTGTTGCAACAATTCTATTGATTCAGATAAAGCATATTCATTTTTACAGTGTATGAGAACACACGTCTATTAAACGTTCATGACACCACGTGGATCTTTCCAACGACAGACATGTCAAACTGTGATATCGCTGAAAAATCTCTTGGAAAAAAAGGATTAGGATCAAGAGCTTTAGGAGCCGTATTATTATTAGAAAAACGTTCCAGCGTTGGATAAGACCGAAGTGGGGAGGACTGGAAATGGACACTGTTATTGCGTTGTTTCTACTCCACATGTGAGCATTGGTTTTGCTATTTTTCACAGAACCAATATATATATATATATATGTGATATACTGAAATGCTAACTCTAAAGGAACCCTACTGTCTAGTAACAGGACAGTTTTGAGTGTCATTGTTTGTCTGGATATGCTTTGCTGTTGCTGGCCACTAACAACAAACTCTTACTTTTAGATACTATTGTGAGCTGTGTGGGATGGATGTGTTTGTTTATTTGTTTGGGTTGATTTCAGATATCAACAGTGTTTTTCAGTAACCCCTTACCCCAAAAATCCACTGGATCCGTCTGCGGCGCGGAACGTCAGCACCACGTTTTTGATGCGTCCCTAGCTCTGCGTCAAAGTCCACTGGAAGCGTCTCAGACGCATTTCAGCCGCGGAGCGTTGGCTGAATTCTTTTAGTCTCCACAGGGTGTTTTTTTAGAAAATCTTCATGATCCTCATGCCGTTCTGTGTCTGACTTCCTGCCTGGTATGATGTGCTCTGTGCTGCTTGACATGGCGAAAATAGACCTGCTACCTGTTCTCTCCGGCATCCGCGACAGCTGACGTTCCGCGCTGCAGACGGATCCAGTGGATTTTAGGGGTTACTGTGATCATTGCAGTAAATTGTTTTGCTTTGGCATCATTACTGAAGAAGAAACACCATGAAAGGTCCTAGAAATGAAAGGAGTACATCTGTCAGGGTGTCCGGGGTTTTAAAAAGTATTAAAAAGTGATAAATCAAAACTGTCAAATTTAAGGCCATTAAAAGTGTTAAATTTAGTCTGAGAGGTATTATTTTTTAAAAATTTGGTATTATTTTTGTTTCAGACTATCAGGTGTCCTATTCTGTGTTTGCGTTAGTCCGTTTAAATATGGGCTTTAGCTTATCTGGGCACAATCAAAGATCTCTCATCTCCGTCTATGTTTGATGCTGACGTCATATTCAGTGGCTGGACGATATGACGATATATAGAGGCTATATAACCCTGATATAAGTGATCACACGGATTTAGACCTACCTATATTGTATTTATATAAAGCGTTCACAGGCAAATTTGCTATGTAGGTCTATATATTGCTTTTATTTCCCCAGTGTCGAAATCAGGCAAACATAAATGACAGGCAACACGATTCCTGGCTGCATGTCAATATCCATGGATAACTGGATCTTTAGTAAGTTGTTAGGAACACTATATTGAGTCCAACATTTAGTTTAAATTGATAAAATTGTTCGTTTTAGTCGCATTTTCGCAGTTTCCCCTATTAAATCCAGTCACGCAGCAGATCTTTTGCCACTCTTTCGCTAATGCACTTTGGTCGCAAATAGGGTTGGGTATCGTTTGAATTTGAGCGATTCTGATTCCGATTCCTTGTTTAGATTCCGGTTTCTAACGATTCTCGAATTCCGATTCTTTTAAGAGGCAGGGTCAAAAAGTTTAGCTAACCTTGCTAACCAACGGTCTTTCTGAAGGAAATACTCCTTCTGTCACAAATACTCCTTTTGTCACAAATTTTGCATATTGCCGAGATTTCGTTATTTTTAGAAAAGTGAAGACACACTTTGGACCGCCGACGTGAGCTACTCATGTTCGAACTCGCGCGATTATGCCAACACTTCCGGTAGACGCTTCTTCGTTGGTGTTGTTCAGCGGTTTCTTCTTCCGGTCGACGGGCTGTGAATATTCGAATCTAGGAATCGAAATTTTAACTTTTAACGATTTCGGAAAAACTAAAAGTTAGTCCCGGTTCCAATTCGATACTCGATTCTCGATACCCAACCCTAGTCGCAAATGCAATCCACTAAACATAAAAATGGAATGCATGCTCTAAATCTATTCATTTTTGTATGTTATAAATGTACAGTATGGTACAAATGTAAATAGAAAGGTCGCTGGTTAACAATTGCAATTCAGTGTCGTGATGGTTTAAAAAAAAAATTCTTAAGGTAGTAAAAAGGTATTAAAAAGTAGTAAATTTAACTTAAGGATTACTGTATATACCCTGTCTGTCCTGTTTGTGGAAGGTTTCAATGAGTTTACTCCTATAAAAGACACCAGAAAAGACATGAGAAACTTGTGTGCTGTGAGTCTGAGAAAATGTTTAGACTGATAAGACATACCGAAGAATCCATAAGAAAGATGAACGGTAAAGTCTCATAGTGTGAAAGAAACAGGAACATATCTGTGCTATCATAAAGAAAAGCATTGTTCTCACAGCGCACAAAACTGATTTATTCTCTCCTTTCTGTTAAATTGAGCAGAAAATATGCCAGCGACTATGATTGAAATGGAAGGAAACGTCATCTTTTTAGATATATAAATGTACATTTTGTCTTGTAATCTTGACTTTGTCACTGAAGGAATTATGGCGCTTTCCATTACCAGTACCAGCTCGACACGGCTCGCTTTCGCTCCGTTTTCCATTGCAGACAGTACTGATTTTAAGATGATATTTCTATGGAAGGCCTGAATAGCAAGGTAGAAAAAGTGGAAATGTCCTTCACAAACAGAGATGGGCAGTATTTGAATTACAAAATACTCAAAAGTAATTAAAATGTATTTCAAATACATGTAATTTGTCATTTGTAATTAAATACTTTGAGGGAATGTAATTTGTATTTTAAATAGGCCTGGGTGATTTAGCACATGACATTGTTATGAGCATCTCTTCAGTAAAGCCGGTTCCTTGATTAGCAGTAAATCACCTTCACCTGCTTTCAGATGGAAGATATGAGTGTTAAATTAACACTCAAGAGTGTTAAAGTAAATGAGATAATTAAGTGATTCATTTAGTGATGATTGAGCATTATTGAAGACACCTGATGATCACAAGCAGAATCACTGCAGGACAAAATCTAAAATTGTAAGCCACCGTTATGGAGATCAGTGTCTGCTTTAGTTGGGCTCTGGACCCTTACACTATTAAGTTCATATTTTTGTTTGGTTGTTGTATCTGAGTTATACTTGCCAGATGAACAAAAAAAAGTGATCTAATGGGGTCGGTAATGTTATGACAATCCTAATTTGAACTAAATGTGAAGATTTATGCTGGTGGTTACAGCATAACTGATATTCTGCATAAATATTCAGAATTTGAGATATAATACAAAAGATTTCAGTTGTAAAAGTTGTAAAAAAATATGTTTCCTTTAGGCACACACAGACCTCAAGATTCATTCAATGCTTCTCTACAACGGTGACGAGCAGAATATTCAATTAGGAAAAGTAAATTACATAGACAATTCAGATCATAATTTATTCATACCGCAATGCATGATGGGAGCCATTAATGAGTTGTGATTGGTGGCAATAAGGATTATTTTTATTCACCACTGTTGAGATGCACAGGCTGATTATTGATGTCTGTGTTTCTAAATAAATGCATTTCGAAATGCTTTGATCAGAATATTTTTTTGTAATTTTTTTGTATTATAAGAATAATACAATTATCATATGCTGTTGAACCACTAAGCTATTGCTAAATAGTTAAACCAGATCATCTGAATGAATTTCATTTTTCAGATCATAGCATGATTATGTCAAAACATAACCAACACTATCAGATCACAGTTGTCTTTGTTCATTGACTGTTATAAATCAATAACAGCAGACAAACAAAGTTTAAAGAGAAAGTATAAGTGTCAAGAGCCCAACTAAAGCAGACACTGATCTCCATAATGGTGGCTTACAATTTTAGATTTTGTCCTTCAGTGATTCTGCTTGTTAACATCAGGTGTCTTCAATAATGCTCAATCATCACTAAATTAATCACTTAATTATCTCATTAACTTTAACGCTCTTGAATGTTAATTTAACATTCATATCTCCATCATATCGTCCATCTGAAAGCAGGTGAAGGTGATTTACTACTAATCAAGGAACCGGCTTTACTGAAGAGATGCGCATAACAGTGTCTTGCGCTAAATCACCCAGGCCTATTTAAAATACAAATTACATTCCCTCAAAGTATTTAATTACAAATGACAAATTACATGTATTTGAAATACATTTTAATTACTTTTGAGTATTTTGTAATTCAAATACTGCCTATCTCTGTTCACAAAGTCCTTCTTATTAGTCATTTTAATTACGTATTATCATTTTGAAGACATGCAAATGTTTTTTTTTTTTTTTGTAGCTCTAACACAATGCTACCCAAATAAAGGTACTGTATACATACAAATGTGCATATTCTTTCTTTTTGTATATTGTATTATTGACTTTTCAGAGTAAACATTTATCTACTGTTTAAATCTCCCAGCCAGCAAAGCTATGGCCCAGATGGGTTACACCTGAGCTGGGGCCCGGACAGTTCTGACCTCCACTACAGAATTATTTTTGTAGTGGGTTATGTTCCATTAGGATTCAATGTCTCCACCAATAGAGCCCAACACATATCAGAGAGATATAGAGACCACTATAATTCCCATTACAACCAATAAAATTCCCATTAAATCCAATAGAGATTTCTGTAATGGTTTCCATGACTATAGAAACCATGACATTACTGCTTCCATCCAGGCAGAACGGCTTTGACCAATCAGATGAAAGGGGCGTGTCGAGCACGCCAACATATGAAAAATAAAATGTCGAACCCATAAAGCGATTTATAACAAACGAAAAATCAAGCCAAAATCAAATTTTTCAGATTTTTCACTAAAAAGAAAACAAACTAATTGACGATCTGGTTTTCATTTCTCGATTATTCCAAACAGGAAATGAAAATGATCAAAAAGTACGGACCGTAAAACGAACAAGTGTCAGAAAAATCCTTGAGTGGATGAGTGAAAAATATCTATGTGATGACTCGAAATACATGTGAAACTCAAATAACAAACAAAATACCCTAATGGGTAACACTTTATAATAAGCTGCACACTATTCAGATCATTACGTTAAGCATGAATAAACAGTTAATTCATCATTTATAAAACATTAATAGACATCAATAAGCAGTTTATAAATATAGCTAAATGCTTTTTCCTTGATTTATAGCAGTATCTGTAATGCGTTTAATAATTGTATTTCATACTTTGTTAATGATCAATTAATCATTTCTAAATGAACTATAGCATTATTTACAAACCAGTTATTTAAGAATTGTCAGTCATTCATAAGATCACTTAGAAAGTGTAAGTAAATGTAGTAAATACAGGTAGTTATAAAGCATTTAGTAGTGGTCAGTTACCTATTTTTGTGAGCTAATCTAAAGTGAGGACTATTCATGCTTTGTAAAGCATTTATAAAGGAGATTTAAAGACTTGTCAATCTTCTAAATAGTAAAATGTAACAAACACAACACAGTGATACAGAACAGAAATATTTAACAGCCTTTATAAATGCTTTACAAGGCATGAGTCCTCACTTTAGATGAGCTCACGAACAAAGTCAACTGACCACTACTAAATGCTTTATAACTACCCAAATTAACCCTGAATAACAGCATTAATACATGTTAATAAAGCATTTATTAACACACTAAGTAACCATCACTATATGTTTGAATAATAAGATGTATGTAATGTACATTTAAATAGTTTATTAATCATTTACTTACACACTCTAAGTAATCTTACGAACCACTGACAACTCTCAAATAACTGGTTCATAAAAAATGCAATTCTTCATTTAGAAATGATAAATTGATCATTAATAAAGGATGAAAATACAATTATTAAACAAATTGTAGATGTGCTTTAAATCAGAGAAGAAAGCATTTATAGCTGTATTTATTAACAGTTTATTAATGCTTTATGAAATGATTAATTAATGGTTTACTAATACTTAACTAATGATTATTAGCGTGTAGTTATTATAAAGTGTTACCAAATAAGGTTTTCTTGGTAATGAAATAAATAGATACCGGCAACCAAAAAGTGTCTAGGACTCTTCGGTTTCTTCATGTTTCTTCCTAATATTATGATTAATCATTTGGGGTCTTACAGTAGGTGTTATTACATATTAATTAAATGAATCATTGTAAGGGTTCAGGGCTGCCCATGTTGTGTGTTTCAGTGTATTGTGTCTTGATTAGTTAGAATGATAAATCAGAATTATTTTTCTCTGGACATTTTCATAATAATCTGATTTTGTTGCAGGATTTTCTTTTAATGAGATGGCCTTACATTGCACATTTTGTACATTATACAGAGTCGACAGAGCTGCAGTATTGTTTGTTAGTCATGATCCTGCTCCTTGTCATGGACATCATGGTCTGTAAGCGGTTCTGTCTGGTTTTATTTAGTAGAGAGTGCGAGAATCAGGTTTGCAATCTTGCTAAGTATCTACTTGGCAGGCAGGATTTCAGAATTTATGGGATTTCTTGGATCTCCACCAGTGTCAGATACGCTAAACATGCAAGATGAGGTTTGCAATGTACAAACCCAATCTCTTAGTCTGAATAGTCATCTGGCTGTGCGAGTCTTCGCTGTCTGTAGCTTGAACTCCTGAGAAATAACAAAACGAAAACTGAATTTGGCAACATTATACAACAGTATTCTCAGGTAAGTTTGTAGTTAAAGTAAAAGGTATATAATGTACAGTAAATGTGAAACTGTTTTGTGTTGGTGAGCACATTAGTATTTGTTAAACCCTTGTGTTTCTTGTTCTTCCAGCATCTGTTCTACACTAGATCTACTATATCATCTGGGGGACTTTATTAAAATCAAGATGCTGCTGATCATTGAAGCTCTTCTTCTCATTTTAGCTGCTCTGGGACAGGTAAGCTATACTATTACAGACATTAATACTGATGATGTGATCATTATGATTCCTGTTTCTGCAGGATCACAGCGCTGCTGCTGCTCCTATAGGACTTATTTCATTGGATATGGCACTGAATTCTGTTGATGATCAGTATGACGGCTGTGAAGGGGAAATGGCAGACCTGGTGAACACAACATATCTAATGTATGAATGTCTGTCTTACCTGAATTTAATAAGGCTTGGCAAGAAGGTGAAGAGAAAGCCAAGAACAGCAGAGGATAACTTACAACAGGATGCATTCAGTCGCCATTCATGTGTACACTAACGAAGACTCTAACGTTTATAGTGATTTCAATAATGCCACTCGTTACTGACAAAGAAAAATACCAATCGGGGACATTCAACTGGTATTCACTTTCACTTCCTGTTAACAGAAGCGATACAGATTCTGAAGAAAACACACAAGAAATGTTACTTAACTTATCGAGAGGTACAAATGTTGAATTTGATGTTCAGAGCAAAGAGGTTCGTTTGAGCTCATTTTCATCCTCATCTCTTGATCGTGACGTAGCACGAGGTTTTGGAAATATAACTTGTTTTGAAATCTACACTTGTGAAGGTGCTAATTTGACAAAATATTCAAAGTATCCTGAAGAGAAGGAGGTGCTGATTCCTCCATATGAGACGTTTAAAGTCACTGCTGTCAAAAACAGTTGGTGTGAGACTGTGTTTGTGTTGAACAGCATGGGAAAAATAAGTGAACCGAATTGTGTATTGTTTAGCAGTGGAAACCATGCTGCGTTCTGTAATATTTTACTAATTTTGCAAATATTGTTTTGCAAAGTGTTTGACGGGTAAACCCTTGTATATTTTACATGTGACTGAACTTTCGTATCATGATTAAAGTGTCATGAAATGCAAAGATTTAATGTCTTTTATCTTCACTGATAACAGTCTGTGCTTGCAAAGATACCAGGTTTATTTTCGTGTGTAGTCATTGTGCTTCCACATTGCTTGAAAGGTAATTTGTATCATGTATCATATCATAAATGTCTTTTGTTATAGAAATACATTATAGCATAGAAAACGTCCTGTTGCAAAAACAATAAAACGTCTGCATGCAGATGTGTGAGATGAGAATTACTTAGCTAATATATTATAATACAATTAACATAACCTTGTTTTAAAAGCGCTTTATATGTTGATATAACTATTTTGGAGGATCGCATGCATTAACACACCCACATGGAAAGAACCTATATGAGGATATATGCACATATGAAACCTAAATGCAGTTTAAATGCACATATCTGCATATATAAAGCATATATGATAATATATATGCTGCATATGCGTATATATGGCACATATGGGCAAATTGAGGTGCATAAATGTGCATATACAGGCCATCAAGGCCTAGCTTGTATTTTCTATTATCAAGGCAATAACTAGACCTACAAAAAAAAAAGAAAGAAATTATGCAAGAACTTATGTGTGCGAAAGCAAACTAGAGATATGATCATCATCGGTCCTAAATCCATCATTAAAACCCACTCACAGTTTCTCCCTCACTGTTGATAACTCCACTCTCTCTCTTCTTTCCTTTCTCAGTCGCAATCTTGGAGTCATCTTTGACATTAACTTCTCATTTGAACTGTATATAAAACTAATCACCAGAACTGCCTTTTTACACTTAAAAAACATTGCCCGTCTCCGTCCTTTGCTCTCTTTCTCCGCTGCTGTAACCCTCACCCATGCACGCCTTCATCACTTCCAGAATTGACTACTGTAATAGCATCTTGTACGGCACAACATTGAAAAGCTTAAACAAACTCCAATACATTCAGAACTCTGCTGCTCGTCTACTCACCCACACCCGCACCCAGTGATCATATCTCTCCATTTCTTGAGAACCATTGGCTCCCGGTCCCACAACAAATTAAATTCAAAATCCTTCTCCTTACACATAAAGCCCTTTATAACCAGGCCCCTTCCTACCTCACTGACCTGCTCCACAGCCACAGCCCATCTCGATTGCCCCCGCTCTTCTGATGCAAACTTGCCTCTACCTCCCAGGACCAAACACCGAACCTGGGGTGATAGAGCCTTCTCTGTCGCTCTGCATCTCTTTACCCTAAAAAATCTGTGACTTCACTGACCTTCCAAAATTCATGATGGAATTATTATAATTTCTTTAGATGTGTCCAATGAGAGACACACAGCAAAATAATTCAATAAATAATAATATCTGATTAGCTGCTGAGAGATTTAACTTAGGGGAGAGCGAGGCACAACGTAACGCTTTTTGACTGTCGCAGTTTGTGTAAATCTACTTACGGTTAAGAGTATTTATTTTTTTCCCACATTAATTTCCCACATCTCTTGTACAATTATGTGGTTTTGTTTTATTAATACAGTGTATACTTTTTTCTTGATTTGCCCTGAAAGAATGGAAGTGAAATGTGACAGCATGTCCAATAGGTGGGGCACATTGTAACATCACCATCTGACAGCTTAAAATGCTATCTCATCTAATTAAAAAAAAATACAAGTCAAACCAAAATATTTTCTTAATAAAATACAATTATTAACTTTTTCATATAAAATAATGGTAATTTTTAATAATCAAAAATAAACAAATTTTTGAGTTTGGCAACAAACACACCAGAAAACAGCTATACAGCATAGTTCAAAACAAAATAATAATTAATAATTTTGAACATTGACTCTCAGTCTTTGTTCAACACTGTTCCGCTGGAAGTGATCTCTTGCGTGTGTACGTCACTCATTATTTACACGGAGATTTCGGAAGTTTTACCTTTCACTAAACATATTTAGATATACCGAAATCGCCTTCCGTTGCAATTTCCTGTATATCTAAATATGTTTAGATCTTCACAGTGAAAGGTAAAACTTCCGAAATCTCTGTGTAAACAAAGAGTGACGTACACAGCAAGCATCACTTCTGGCGGAATGTTGGATTCAGATCAGCTTGGACGTGGCTGTGATTACAAGAGGTAAAAGCGAATATAAATACCTTTGGTTTTCTCACACAAACTGCTCGTTTCGTGTCTCAGGTCATCAGATGTGTACTTACATTCACGAGTCATTAAATCATGTTTAATCTGGACTTTTCTGTGCATGCTCTTTGAGGTGGTGACCATAGACCTCCATTATATGACTGACAGACAAGAACGGTTTGACCTAAAAATGTCAAAATTGAAAATACTGTGGAAACAAAAACACCTACATCTTCGGATGCCCTTGAGGTAAGCTAAAACATACCAAAAATTCATTTCAAAGTGAACTATCCCATTAAAGAACTATATCAAATGCTAAACAACAGATTGGAGATTAAAATAATATCAGATTTCTCTAATTTTAAATAAACACAAAAATAGAGATGAAAAATTAACTTGGGTAAGATATTTTGCTATGGTTAAATAAATGTTCAGTGATATCTTACAAAGATTTCGAAATTTTGGCGCAATTTTCAGGCCCGAGCACTGAACGGTGCGAGGCCCCTCTTGAAACTGTTAGGGTTCTTTTTTTTTTTTTTCTTCTGCAAAGTAAGCGCCATTTTCGCAGCCGCAACATGCTCAAAAACTCACCAAATTTGGCAAGCATGTCAGGACTGGTGAAAAATTTCGTATTTTGTTGGTTTTGCGGATGGGCGGGGCAAAATGGCTCGCTAGCGCCACCTAGAAAATTGGAAAAAATTAGCCCCTCGTCTACGTTCAACCTACATGCATGGAATTTGGTGGGGACGTGTATCATGTCAAAACGCACAAAAAAGCCTCAAGAACCCTACCCTAAACTCGACAGGAAGTCCGCCATTTTGAATTTGGCGGCCATTTTGGGACGATTTACACACTCCGTACTTTAACGAAACTCCCTCCTACGGATTTAGTCGGATCGACTTCACATTTCTGCTGTGCCTTCTAAAGGCATTGACGATGTAAAGTTGTGCTATCTGCGTGTTTTCGTCAATGGGCGTGTCCGTGGCGTCGATGATTCGCCATGAAAGAGGAAGTTGTAGTAACTTGGCTGTAAATGCCCAGATCTGCACGAAATTTTACACATTTGACAAGAGTCCCGCCCTGAACAAATCCACATGCCGACATTCACCCACAGTCATAGCGCCACCTAGTGGCAACAGGAAATGACCTTTAACAGAAGCAGCCTCCGCCGCATGTTTGACCGATCATGTACAAAATTTCTGTGGTACATTTACCATGTCCAGACGCACAGAAAAGTCTCTTGGAGCGATGCCCTAAACTCGACAGGAAGTCCACCATTTTGAATTTGGTGGCCATTTTGGGACGATTTACACACTCCGTACTTTAACGAACTCCTCCTAGGGATTTAGTCGGATCGACTTCAAATTTCTGCTGTGCCTTCTAAAGGCACTGACAATGTAAAGTTGTGCTATCTGCATGTTTTCGTCAATGGGCTGTGTCCGTGGCGTTCAATGATTCGCCATGAAACAGGAAGTTGTAGTAACTTGGCTGTAAATGCCCAGATCTGCACCAAATTTTACACATTTGACAAGAGTCCCGCCCTGAACAAATCTACATGCTGACATTCACCCACAGTCATAGCGCCACCTGCTGGCAACAGGAAGTGACCTTTAATGAAGCAGCCCCGCCGCATGTTTGACTGGCCTTTACGAATTTTCTGTGGTACATCTACCATGTCCAGACGCACAAAAAAGTCTCTTGGAGCGATGCCTAAACTCAACAGGAGGTCGGCCATTTCTAATTTTACTGCCATTTTTGGATGATTTACTCATTACGTACTTTAACAAACTCCTCCTAGGGACTTAGTCAGATCGACTTCACATTTCTGCTGTGCCTTCTAAAGGCATTGATGATGTAAAGTTGTGCTATCTGCACGTTTTCGTCGAATAGGCGTGTCTGATGACCTTTAATGATTGTGTCAGTGAAACAGGAAGTTGTAGTAACTTGGCTGTGAATGCCCAGATCTGTGTGAAATTTTGCACATTTGAACAAGTAGTCCTGCCCTGAACAAATCTACATGACAACATTCACCACAGTCATAGCGCCACCTGCTGGCAACAGGAAGTGACCTTTAACGAAGCTGCTTGCAGCAAATTCACAGCCGCACCGGCTGACTGCAGAATATGCAATGCGGCCGCTCTCACACCCCTACGCGGCTACAGGTGGAAGGGCCAGCCCATCGCTGCTTGCAGCTTTAATTCTCTATAGTGTTGAAATGACAACTGAGTCAATACACCAAGTTTATTATACCAGCATGTGTGGTAGTATTTAAAACAAGCATGTTACATAGCCCAATTACATAGTGCCCGCAGCTCCCTATGAAGTGTAAGGTCCACTCATTGGCCCAACGACGGAGTGCGATGGCTGGGCGAAGGGATCATGCGTGTATGTCTTTTCAGCGCTCTTGCGACGTTCACTTTATTAATTAGAATTTAGTAAAATTTTTCAATATTACTTTAACTCCTACGCTTAATCTGACTCCAATTGTTTACTGATGATCAAGTTTTGATTGTGCTTCTTACTCAGAAAATAATCATAAATATTGATTATGATTTAATTTAGATCTTTTGATTATTCAGAGTTTCTTTTACACTTTCAGTTACTAATTCATTATGGAGCCCGATGCTGCACAGAGATCACGTCGGCCATACGATGTCTCCACGGACACAAACCTGGTCAGTTCTGAATTTAGTCAGAGAGGTGCAGGGTTAGCTGATACTTCCTAAGTCGGTTGCCTGCCTGCTCAGTCAGTTTACGAAAGAATGTAGTTTATTTTCAGCCATTTCCGTAGCAACTTGATTGGATGAGTTGATAGACAGAAAATCAAAAGGTCTCCAGAGGACGTGCCTACTGCTCCGCTCACATCTGTGCCTTTTAGTTTGACCTATCCTGCAAGATTTGCGGTAGCACCAGCCTCCTATAATTTACTAAAATAATCGACTGGTCAGAATACTTTCAGAATAGATGAGAAATGTAACAGTTATTTCACATTTATGCTTTTACAGGTAAAAAATATCTCGTGCCGATTACACGAGCAATTGACGCCAATTGCAGGAAATAATAAATACATGACATCAATTACTCAAGTATGGTTCTAAAAGTAAGCAATGTGTTCACTGACAGAGACACAAGTATGATGTCGAGTGCTTTCCACCGGGAAGAAAACGCTGACACAGCACTGTATGGGGTGTTTTCCCTGTTACAGGTTCCCGAAGAGCTGCTCGTTCTCTGAGCCTAAATACCCGAACCAGAACGAAGGGGTTGTTAAGATCCTCCAGTTTCGATTTGCGGTCCCTTTCCTGAACCCCAGGGGGTAACACGCCGTTCTCGGGGAGAGGGGAAGCATATTTTGAAATAGACAGCTGGACCATGGATGAGAACAGGATTTTCCTAAGTTCTCGATCTTTCTCCTACTTCCAATGACTGCACTGAAATTAAGACCATTTTACCAATCGACACACTGGGGCACTTATGAATGCGCAACGCATGAAGGGGAAAACCTTGGATCCACCAGATACATCATGTAATATATGCAGACATTTTCAGTTGACTTTTGGCGACTTTCAGGTCAGGGGAAAGGAAGGGAGGAGGGGAGGAGGCTGCAGTGAGAAGGTAGAATAACGTTTGGACAGGGCGATGTCCTGTGCTCTATCTTTGCGATCTTCTGTCCAGGATGCATTTTATTGCTTCTCAAATGGTTTTCTCGGCTTTTGTCTTCAGCAGGAAAATCAGTTCTTACAGAAGCATCATAAATATGAGGAAATATAAAACGAACAATCAATGAAAGCTGCAATGTGTGTGAATGCCTGACTGTAATTCAGCATGAAATGACACACCCCACTGCCACTCAATGCGGTTTCTTTTCAGAGACAAAGTTTGTGTTGCAGATGAAACAGCTAAAACTTGTAAACACTCATTGTGTTATTAAAATTCATCAAATGCATTTTAAATGTAGGGAAACACACCCCAACTCATGCTTCATTTATTGATCTGTGAAGAGTGTGCAGTTCCACACTGCAGTCATGCTTTTCAATTTTTTTTTATAGTGACATTTTTCCATTTAATCAGAACTGGTTTATCTGGATTAGAGCAAAGTTGCACAGAACTCAGAGTCAAAGAAAATAAAACAGGTTTAAACAGATTGTCTTATGGACCAGATCACTACAGGTCTTCACTTTGAGCCGGAAAAGATGAGCTCAGAAAATATCCGTCATCTTTTAATCTCTGTGGCCGTTGTTCCAGTTATTTCTGACCGACTTTTGCACGAAGTTTCTCTCACTTTGAGTTCAAGAACTAAGAATGAAGGCACATACTTGATTGTATAAACACTTTTATGGTGTAGAGTGTCAGTCCCGTCCACAGGTGTTAAAGGTCCAATATGTAAGGATTTTGTGTTCATAAAATATCCAAAAAATCACTTGCACAGTGTGATCAGGTCCGTAATTATATCTGGTGTAGGCTGACACACTGGGCCAGAGTGCCCAGGGGCACCGAGCCAATGGGCGCCAAATCATTTAAAACAATGACTAGACCTTTTAAAATATTTTGTCATATTTTATCACAACGTATTAACTATATAGTTGATAGATCTATGTGTAATACATATTTATTTATGCATTTAAAAAATAGAAGAAATGTAGTTGCATTTTGGTAAGTGCCCCCTACCCCTCCCCCGATCTTGGTCCGGTCCACAGTGACACACTGCCAGCGGACCGTGCGATTTCCGTACTCTTCTTTCATTTTGTTTGCATTCGACTGCTCAGTCGCAAACAGACTGGCGAAGTGATATTCGTTTCCGTCTTCCATCTGGCATAACGTTCTACGCGCCGCCATATCTGTCACAGATTCATTGACGCTCCTTCCACGCTTTACCATGCGTTTAACGTGTCGGCAAATTTACTGGTCCCGACACTTTTTACAGTCTATGGTTCAACATGTGTGGCTGGATCTAAGAATTCAGTCGATTTTGGTCGGATTCTGTGGTGAGCCTTTACTTCAGCTGTTAAGTTCATGTACACAGTTTATTACATCTATTGTCTTCATCAGAAATACTGAATTCCAATTGTTCACAGCATTAAAGTGTGAGGAGGAGGGGAGGGGGCACTTTAACATCGTGGTCACCCTAGGGCACAAAACTATGTTAATCCGGGGCATTAGTGTGATATATTTCCTGCAGTTGTGTAATTACAATATTCTCAAAAAGTCTCCAAAGTCTTCTTTTATTTCAGAGAAAAATTCCAATTTTGATCAGTGGCCGTCCCGAAAAAAAAAAAATGTTGCCTGTAAATGACACAATATCTGCGCTATCCTCGGCTATCCTCCAGCTTCGTGCTCGATTGCCGTAGCCGTGACTTAACCGTGGACGAGACAACAAGCGGACAACTGCATAGTGAGTAGCCCCGAGCCGGGTAGCACCCAGTTCTTGTTTCGTCAATTCGATAGACCATGGCAAGCAAGAACTTTGTGGATACAAGGAGCACTAGTGGAATGAGGACCAATATCCGCAGTAGATGTTCCTGAGATGCCAGAAGCTGGGGTCCACGGCTCACAGAGAGCTAGCGTCCGTGACTAATTTGGACTTGACACTCGACAAGAAACTTCACGAAGTCGGCGAACTTTACAGCTTTATTAGACAGGGAGGGCGAAAGTATATGAAACAAATCAATGTTATAACAGTTTTAGCTTGACACGATGAAATGTTCGAATATGGTCGGTATGTTATTCTTTTGTTGATCAAGCTGCTAGTTCAACTCGCAAGCGACAAACGCAAACTCGTAGAATGACGTTATAACTTTCAACGCGCATTTAAATGCTGTTTAGTCACGTTATTCTCAAGTGGAAGCAGCGTGCTGCGTTTCCCTCACAAGTTTAATTCGTACTAGATAAAGCTGGCCTGTTGTGAGTAATCCAGCGCTTGCGATGTTAGCTCAATCGAACTGAATTTTACCTATTCTTTCCAATTGGCGGGACGCCAGTGTGATATATGTGTATCTATTAGCAAATTCTAAGACGCTGTCATACCGCTGTAATGTTAAAGACGTGAGTGTTTTCACTAATCGTTAAACATTATTAGATCCATCAGCTTGACAGCAAGTCCCATCATTCAGCGCGTCACTGCGTACACATACATTCGACCCCTTGTTATTGTTGGAAGGCGGCAAGCTACTCTTGTGGCCACTAAAGTTACATATTGGAGCTTTAAACTGACACTGAAGCAGCATAGTGTCTACTCTTTTAGTGTTGACTTGATTTCTGTTCTCTTGTACCTCACTTCCATCTGAGGATGATTCAGACTGGAAGTGAGGTCTTATGAATTCCATCATCCTAAGAAGAACATAAACAGTTCGGTTATTAAACGATAAAATTCATATGTTCGAATTCATACAGGGTGTTGCCTCAAAGTAAATCAAATAATTTATTTTGTAAAAACCTTGACAAAAGAGGAAAGACAGGTACGAGATTGAAAATGTTTCCAATTAGCAATGATCCAACAGATATAGATGATTATTTTCACTCTATAATATTATTTACATTATATACAGTTTATTATTACTTTCAATCTTCAAAGCAATGTTTTACTGTACCTTACCTATCCCACTTTTGCTTTTTAAATACTATTTTATTAGGCGTCTCATATTGTTTTGGAGTTTACGTTTGTCTTCAAAAGCCTATGATAGGTTGTTTAAAGCCCAGGTCCCCTTGTCACAACTTACCCCATTTTAAACCTGAAGAACAATAACAGTCTTCAAGCTTGCTAAAATGTCGGCAGGTGTTTGGGCAAGCTGGAGCTGAACTCGAGTTGGACATTTGGTCCTCCAAGAGCAGGTTTGGACACATCGAACAATGATGTTTCAGCTTCGGATCTGGGGAATGAGTTATGCAGCAGATTTTGCAGCCCATTATGCTCTCATTTTTTGTAATGATGTTTTTCCATTTAATCAGGAAATCTGGTTTATCTAGGTTATACTGCTGTTCAACTGAACGCTTTCTCTCTCAGTGCTTTGACTCTCAACAGTCCAGAGGATGTATTGCAATTTCAACTGATCATGGAATATTGCTTGGGTTCATATTTATGGCTGCAGTTGCAGTTATATCCTGACGGTATGTACATTGTTTTTTCTTCTTTAAGCTTCTGAAGGCAAAGCACATCATTAATGTCCCATTTAAATCAGTGCACACTTACACTGTCAGAGATTTGGCACATTTGGCTGAGACCCGTGTATGTCACGACCGTCGAGACCTTTTACTCCTTAAGGCTCCATTAATTCTAGAAAAACGAGTTTTTACCTGTGAATTTCTTCACAAGAGAATGAATTTAATTTTAATAATTTTTTTAATGTATGATTTGTAAAGCAGATTCGAGTTTAGCAGTCGAGACTTTCAGTGGGTTTTGTTGTTGTTTCAGCATGGGAGATTTCTATCCACAGCTGTTTTTATAAACGCGTTTCGCTTTTATAATGTACTGATTTCTGATGCTTAGTTCTCTTATCCAGCTGGTTCTCCATCGTTAAGCTGGCTTACCTTACGGTAAACGATTCATCTTTTCTGAGAAGTTGAAGCCAAAAAAATTATCCTATAATTTTGTCTATCCCATTGTCCAACGCAGTTACACTGGCAGCAGACCATGATGGGGGCTAGCTAGCAGCTCAATTGGTTGGCTCAGGGAGAACTATACTACAGCCTATGAGGGAAACTCGAGTTGAACTTGTGTCGCCAATGAGTACGCAGAGACACGCCTCCATCGCGTCAGAGCCCGCCAAACGGCGTGGCCCGAGTCTGACAGCGAGTTTCCAGCTGTATTTCCGTTTTTCATCTCTTTGCAGCGAGGACTTCAACGCAGCCTGGCTGATCTCGAGAGGAAGCTGCGTCGCCGTCAAGAAGGCATCTCTTCGCTGAGATGCGGTTACAGAGTCCTAGGAAGCCGGCCGTCGCCGCGCTTCAGCCATCCTGCGAGCTAGGTCGCCATCCGCGACGGGTTATCTTACATTTGTACTTTGCTTGTGTATTTTCACAAAAGAGCAGCGAGCATCTTTTCGAAGATGCCTCGGCTCACCTGTGGCTCATGCCTCCCGCTCGACGTCGGAGTCCCGCTGAACCGCAGGGACGAGCCGGCTCTGCAGTCTGGCTCGACCGCGAGCCAGTTTTCTTCTCACTCTCACAAGAGAGCCAGCTCGCCCTCACGCTGAGCTTTCACCGAAAATGGGTTTATGGTGTGTAAGTCCCGCCGAGGCAGGTCCCTGGTCGCCACTATCACACCCTCATCTGCTCGCGCCGCTTACTCTGCTTGTGTTTTACCTGCTGTGGCGCGTGGCGAACATCAGAGCTTTCGCTGCTGAGAGACCAGGGGTTCGAGTTCCGGCTCTTGCAGATGATTTTATGCACGACATGAGGAGCGAGTGTGTTTTTAACCCGCGAGGCCGAGTCAGCACCCATCTGATCGTTTCTCTTTCTCGTTCCGAGTGGCACGGGCGGGCCCCGTGCGAGCTTTCACCGTGAATGGGTTTATGGTATGTTAGATCCGCGCCGAGGCTGGACCTGTTCGTCACTACACGCCCGGGAGCCAGGGGCTGCAAATTGTTTACTACTTGGACGACTGGCTGATTTTGGCACAATCACAGCCGGGCAAAAGCTACTGTCTCGGACAGTCCTCCGCTGACCATCTGAACACCTTGAGTCTTCTCTGCTCAACTGGACAAAGACTCCACTCAGGCCCAATCAGACGTGATACCCGTTCCCTGGGAGTAGATCTAGACTCAGTGGCTAGCAAGCGCGCTCCCCGTGTTTCACACGTCTCAGGTTCGATACCCTCGCGACCTCTGAAAAACTTTTCAGAGGCACGTGGGTCACGTGGCTCTCAGCCTCCGCAGTGCTTCCAGCTGGGCCTCACTCATGCATGTGCGCCCTTCAGCTTCGGTTGCCGTGCCATGTGTCCCACCGTTGGGTGGACCACGCCGGCCGCCAGCTGATCAAAGTTCCGACGCAGACCTGCTCTCGGCTCTGCGGCCATGGACACTGGCAGAACGGTTTCAGTGGGGCGTTCCCCCAGTGGGAACCGCCCCTCGCCGATCGATAGTCTGGTTCGACAGGCGACCATGCGAGACTCAAGTTGGGGTGCGAGTCTGCGAGGGGCTCACCGAGCCTCTGGCCACGTGGTCGGTTCAGAAGAGCCCCTACACGGTAAAGTGTTCTGGAGATGATCGCGAGTCGATGACGCAGCTCTGGTCCGTTTCCTCCTCCCGCGCATTCCGGGTCACCGCGCATCTCACCTGGCCGGCTCCCGGACAGCGGCGGCCATAGTCTCCTGCCTTCAACCGTCAGGCGGCGGTCAGATCCAGAACCCCTTCCTGCTGACGAACCAGCCAACTTCGAAGTTGGTACCCAGAGCCACCTGCTCTTGCTGGGAGCAGACACGCACGTGCCGGGCCATCTGGATGACAGCCCGGACAGACTGTCCAGGGAACCTCATCCTTCCGGGAGAAAATGGCTCCCTGTTCAAACGGTCCAGAAACTGTGGCGAACGTTCGGCAGAGCAGAGGTGGATGCTTCGCGTCATGACAAGGAGAACGCTCACTGCCCAGTACTTTTCTCGAGAGCGAGGCACGTGCTAGCCCAGGAGTGGCCAGCCGCCCGCTCTAGGCTTTCCCTGCCGGCCTGCCTGCTTACCCACAGGTTTTACAGAGGATCAGGGAACAGCGCCACTCGGTTGTCTCCACAGCCTCCGTCGGGAGAGTCAGACTTGGTTCCCCAGAGCTCGCCCCAGCTGTCGCAGAGCAGCCCCGTGGCCCACTCCAGTCAGACCGGATCTCCTCTCTCAAGCTTGCCGAGCACAATGTGGCATCCCCAGCCTCAGCGCTGGGGCTTCAGTGCGTGGGTGATCAACAACTCTGCACGTTTGCTTTTGTCTTCCTTCAGGAGATGCTGGATAAGGACAGGGTCCCCATCCACTCTCAAGGTTTCGCCGTGGCAGCTGGACGCGGCGTCGCTGAACCCCGACGCGCTCAGTCTCTGGGCAAAGACGTAAGCTAGTCGTCCGCTTGCCTCTGGGGAGCTCAGAGAAGGATGACGTTCCGCGCCGCCCTTCCGGTTCCCGATGACTTCTCCACGGTCTCCGAAGCTATGGAGGCCGCCCGTTCGAACCAATTTGGGTCCGTGGACCTAAAATACCTGCTCGCTGATAAACTGTTTTTCTGTTTGCCCCGGTCAGCAGTGAAACGTGGGAGACTCTTCACGCGCTCTCGCTTCTAGCGCTGCCGTCTGTCTTGGATTTGGACCCACTGAGTCCCATCAGTCATCATCCTCAAACCTACGAACACTGACTATGTCCCACGAAAGCGATTGGTACGCCGTCAGGGCTGCGGTTATTTCCCTATCGGCTCTACCCATCCAGAATCACGGAATGCGGCGTTGATCTCATTGGTGCTCCGGTTTCGGAACTCTGAGCAATTGTACACTACAGCTCGCTGGCAGCATGTTCAGACGCTCTGAGCAGCTTTTTGTTTTCGTTCGGTGAGCGCAGCCAAGGGTCTGGCCAGGCTGGAAACAGACACTATCCAAATTGAATTGTGGACGCTCCTGCTTCTGCTAATGCATCAAAAGATCCTGCATGCAACCTCTGGGCATCAGGGCTCATTCCAGATGAGGAAGGCATGGGTCTATCGTGGGCATGGTCCAGCGGCATTTCCATTCAGACATATGCGTGGCAGGCGGGAGGGGTCTCCCTTCCACCTTTGTCAGATTTTACAATCTGGACAGCACCTGCCTTGCAGGCAAAGCTACTAGCAGCCTGGTGTGCTTCAGCTCTTAGGTTGAGCTGCACTCTGCTGGGAGTCACACTTACTACAACCGGCGTGCCGCCTGTTCTTCCCTCATGTGCTTATGTGCTACACTGTCACTGGCCCGGCTGGCCCTTTTATGTCACATACATTATTTTCCCACTGTGAGGGTCCCGGGATCCCTCCCCGAGGAGCCAGTGTGGATGCCTAGGCCGCGGCAACGGCGTTGACGCGAGTAGGTTTTCCTTGCAGCCATAAGCTAGCTCGCGCAATCGCGAGAGAACCTGTCCGGGATAGAGAACGAATTCGGTTACCTGACGACCTCCGGCTCCCGCCATGAGGGCATGACATCAGTTGCGCCGGCAGTGTGCCTGGCGCTACCAGTGTTCTCGCTTCGTTCAATGAAAACCAGAAAACAGCGGCGAAACTCGCCTATCTGTACGACTCGGGCCACGCCGTTTGGCGGGCTCTGACGGCAACGTGAGAGCGATGTCTGCTCTCATTGGCCGCGAGTTCAACCGAAGTTCCCTCATAGGCTGTCAGCGGTTCTCCCTGGGCGAACCGATGAGCTGCTAGCTGGCCCACTCATGGTCTGCTGCAGTGAAACTGCATTGACAATGGATACAAAATTATCAGGATAATTTTTTGGCTTTCAACTTCTCAGAAAAGATTAATCTCTTCCCAATGGAGCGTAGCTGCAGTTACGCCATACCATTCCCTCATCTAGAGAGAACCGCGAGAGTTACGCGATAGGTCAGCCGATCGTTTTCTTTCCTGCATTTCTCATACTTTGAACTTAGCGTGTTTGTTATCATGATGTTCCGGTCTCGACAAACGTGACCAGCTAACAACTGGGATCTCTTGTGACTTAAAACCCCTTCAAGTCTATTATGAGTTATAGTTCTGGTTTGTGATGATAGTCGATCTCTAAAACAGCACATACATGTTGAGGCTTCAGCAGAAAACCATCTAACCTTTTCAATTATGGCTCTTTCTACATCTTCATTTAAGTCTGTTTTCAGATTTTACTGTTTGCTGTGGTCAAGTCAAAGTCAATTTTAGTTGTAGCACTTTTCAAAATGCACATTGTTTCAAAGCAGCTTTACAGAAATTCCTGATGCTAATGTTTATGGAAATCTTAAAGCCTTATTGTCCACATTTAGCAGTTTGGAGCTTGGGCAATAGTTTATTTTGGCAACAATATAAACAATTGCAGCAGTTGAGCTTTACTTAACAATATGTATATGAATATGCTATCTAGATCTCAGGGTTACATTTTCCTGGTGACCTGATATGACTTGTCATGCAACTTTTATTCTTAAACAGAGAAAGTGAAAGTGCCTTGTTTGAGTATGAACATGAACACAGTTTGTTATTTGTTACTTACACTCTAATCAGTTTGAATTTTCAATAGGAATAATTTAGACAGTAGCAATACGTATA